>CM022946.1:98520910-98790910 GCA_012931725.1 Litsea cubeba | reverse complement strand
TATTGCCTGTGGCACATTTTGGATAAACTGCCATCGAACTTGGGAGGGTTTTCTATTCACAATGAGGGTTTGGTTGAAAAGATTAAAGATTGTGTGCATAAATCTGATACTCCTCTTGATTTTGAGAGTTCTTGGAATGAGATCATGCTAGATCATAAGCTTATGGACAATGAATGGTTGAAAGATGTGTTCAACATCCATAATATATGGGTTACAGCATATCTAAAGCAAAATTTCTTTGCAGGCATATCAACTACTCAAAGAAGTGAAAGTATGAATTCATTTGTGAAGCAATATGTTGAGTACAAAAATTCAATGATTGATTTCATATTGAGGTTTGATTCTAGGGTGGAGCGTCTAAAATACCTTGAAGACAAGGAGGATTTCGAGTGTAGCAATGGGAGGCCTAAATTAAAAACATGCTCACCACTGGAAAAGCAAATGGCAGACATCTACACAAGAAGCTTATTTTATAAGTTTCAAGATGAGTTGTTCATTACCTTGTCAATGGGTGTCGATGTTGTAAGTGAAGATGTTGTCAGTATTAATTTTGTTGTGACAAGTCTGATGGGTGAAAATGAAAAAGAAAGAGAGGTGTTGTGGAAGAAAGAAGAGATGCATGCATATTGGTCCTACATGAAATTTGAGTTTGAAGGCATATCGTGTCGTCATGCATTGTCTGTTATGGTGCGTTTGAAATTAAGAATGTTACTAGAACGTTACATCTTGAAGCGATGGACGAAGGGAGTTACAAAGGTACATGCTACTGAGAATGATGGAGTTGAAACTTCCATTCACGGCGTTGGCTCTAGCATGGCTAGACATCGTTACATTTCAGGTATTTTTACTCCGATATTTACCGATGGTTGTCAATCTAAAGAAGGTTTCGAAGTTCTAGTCAATGCTCATGCCGAATTGCAAATGAAACTGCGGAACCTAAATTTGGACATCCCATCGGAGGCAAGCATGCACCCTTGGAATGGATTCGATGGTGACGTTGTTGAATACCAAGAACCGTCACATGTTGTAACAAAAGGACGCGCGAAGAGACTAAAATCATCAAAAGAGAAAGCAACAAAAGGGTGCCTTTGTCACGGTTGCAACAAACGTTGTGTCTCGCATGACAAACGAAATTGTACGGTGCTACTGAACACGTAAACATTCCAAATTAATTTCCTTTTCCTTCCATCTCTATTGAAAAACATAGTATTTATAATATAAATTAAAGTTTTCATGTACAAATGATTCTTATTTTCAGGTTAGGTGACAATGTTCCGAGCCAAACACATGACAATAGCGTGCCAAATTCAGAAGGCTCTGATTCTGATACAGATGAAAGGTGCAATGAGATTTCTTGATTTACATTTCTTGGATTTCACTGTTATATTTGAGAGAAAGTTTGATTTGCTAACATCTGTTTTTTGTGTCATGACCAGGTTGTGAAGGCTCCAAATCAACACACTATGCAGGCTTATGATATGGGTTTTCTTGGTTCAGTGAAAGTGTGGATATTTTTGATGAATTTAATATGTTTGGTGCTTGAATTGTAATGCACTTTGACTTTTGAACATCAAAAGTGGTTTATGTTAAACATTTGAACGGAAGCCAAAATATGAGATTTTAATTTGAAGTCTTTAACAAATTATCATATTGTGTGCCTATGGTAGTTTTGGTTCCCAGGTAGTGAAGAGAATGAAATCTCAACAAGATGAGATTTTATGTTTGTAGGTGCAGAAAATAATGACCCACAATAAAGAGGTGCCTTAGAGGACTTATCCAACAATGGTGATGACTGGGTACCGTCCGAAAGCCTGAAAGAGAAGAACACACGGTCAGAGGACCCTGGCCTGGGCGGCGCAAGGCTCTCCGATGCCAAAGTCAGTGAAGGAACTGGAACAATGGAAGGAGAGGAAGAAGAGAGGCAGAGTAACAGCTCTTTGAGTTGGGTTGTGCGTACCTTGCATGTGAAATGCAGTCCTTTTTATAGACGATTTGGAAGATATCTTGGACGATATCTTGGCATGGGTCTCATGATTCGACCGGGAAGTCATGATCAGCCCATGCTGCAATTAATGCGGTCCAATCCAGCCCACTTTGCATTAAATGCGCGCCGGATCAGCCCACGTCGCATTTAATGCGCGTCTTCTTGGGCCAGATCGTGTTTAGACGCCTTTGGCGGTAGGGGTACCATCGGATCCGCCCTCGGGCCCTGCCCTGATGTGGCCTCAGCCGCTGGAGGCCGCCATGTCAGTGAACTGGCGAAGATTGTGAGCGGCTGGATGTCGCATCTGTTTCGCTAGCTCGCACCCCTATTCCTCCACGTACTTGATGACGTGGGGGAGGATGAGGGGCGCAAGTGGAGGTTCTTTCCCACTTCGGCTTCCGTCCCGGCTCTTTAAGCCGAGGTGGAGCTCTCTGCCGAGATGGGCACGCGAGGTGGCCGAGCTCGGCACTAGGGGCCCGGAGCTGCTTGACTTCGGCTGGACCTCCTGCCCTGGCAGCCGGGGTGAGCCTGGTGGCACGTGAGAGTGCTTAGACTCATCTGATGGCTGTGATTAGCGTAATCCTGTGGCTCTGGAAATCTCCCCACACAATTGCCCCCTAGCTTTTGACCTCTTCAGCGTCCTAGCCTTTAGTGGTCGAAAGCTAGAAAACTCGTCTGGGGATGCGGCGATCATTGCCTGGTGTCGTTTCAACTTTTCTGACTGAAGCAATAAATGCTCTGCCCCATCTGTCCTGGGAGGCGAATCGACGGCTACACGTGTAGCCTCTTCACTGGTCGCGCTGTTTCATTGATGGAACGGGCGCGGATTCGCGAAATCCGTCCTTTTGAATTTCGAAAGTAGCGCGTGCTGAGGGTCCCCTTTCCATAAAAGGGGTGCCTTCTTCCTTTCTGGTCTCTGGTTTCCTTTCGCCTTCGCCTTCGCATTCGATTTCTGCTCTGCTGCTAAAAAACCTTTCTAGCGAGGACGACCATAGGACGTGCTCGGACCTGTTCTTGAGCTGCCCCTTTGTCTCTGTAAGTTGCTTCGTGCCTCTGTCTAGCTTTTCTTTGAGGCTTCGCGTCTTCTAGGGTTTAGCTTTCGCTGTCTCCCCTTTTTAGACATGGGCCCTAGGTTCGATTTAGATTCTGAAGAGGGCATAGCCAGATTTAGGGTCGCTTTTGGTATCCCGGAGGGAGTCCTTCTCAAGCCGGCGGACTCCGTCGACTATGCCACGATGCGCTGGTCCTGCAGCTGGATGCCGTTCCCTCTGATCTCTGTGATCGAGGGCGGGGTCAGATTTCCCCTGCACCCTCTACTTAGAGCTTGCCTCAGTACCTGGTCCCTTACCCCGTGCCAGCTGATGCCTAATGGCTATAAGGTCATCATGGGCACGGCGAAGCTGAATGAGATTCTGGGGACCGACCTAGGTGTCCATGATATCGAGGACACCTACGATATTTGCAAGGCTGGGGAAGGGAAATATTATCTCCGGGTGAAGCCGCAGCGAAGCGGCTTCGTCCTGGCCTTGGAAGATTCAAGTAAGAACGCCGAAGAAGCTTTCTTCTGTGTTTCGGGGGACTGGGAGTTCGGCGCTGGCGAAAGTAGGAGGCTAATGGTCCCGCGCCGCCCCGGGACAGTCCCAAGTAAACATCGCTCCTTTTCGTTCATCTTCTTTGCTTGACTTCGACGATGCCGAGCTGACTCCTCTATTATTTGTTATGCAGAGGCAGGTGCGAGACGACGCCGAGCTGCGAGTGAAGGCTGGAGGAGGAACGCCGACGACATCAACAAAGTTGAGAGGTACAAGGGGCACGAGACCAGGGCAGCTTGGAAGCTGCTCGGATACACGCCGAGATACCGCGGTCACTACCAGAGGACCGGGGTACCTGAGGTGGACGAAGCGCACCCTGATCGTCCAATCGTTTCCCTCGCTGTACCTGCCGGGATCCCCTTGAACGATCCTGCCGCGAGACGAGCTGCGTCTGGATCCGAGGCGTCCACTTCCAGTTCGGAGCCGCCGAACCTGAGGCAGATAGTGGACGCTTACTCTTCCGATCAGGAAGAAAATATGGCAGGAAGGTCGAGGGAGCCAGTAGTGAAGGACCTGGCGGCCAAGTTCAGGTTGAGGTCCTCGTCTTCTGGGGCGCCATCGTTTGCCAGTACCCGCTCAGCTTCGAGCTCGGGGGGTGCTGACGCTCCTTCTGCTCCTGCCCCCGCTCCGAGCGAGGGAGTTCGGCGACGCTCGCCGGATCGCTCGAAGGAGGGGTCCCCGCCCAGGAAGAAGTCCAAGGCGGGGGAGAAGGACTTGGGGGCTGAACAGCCTTCGAAGGGCAAAACCCCTGCGCGGGCCCCCGGAGTCAAGGCTCCGACTGAAAAGAGCGCACCGGCTGAGAAGAGTGCGCCAGCTGAGAAGAGCGCGCCGGCCAACAAGTCGACCGGCGGGATGGCCCGCGAGCTCGCCATCTTGGCGGGGCAAGGGTCTGGATGGTCACCCGGACCCCGAACTGCCCCAGCACCGTGGAGGCCGAGGATGGAAACGCAGCCCGGTAAGCCTCTGAGCGTCGAGGATCGGCTACTGGGGAACGCCGATGTCATCGAAGCTCTCGCCAAGGTCTGCGCTCTGCCGCGGGACATGGAGACGCACGAGAGGTTCGATAACGAGAGCCTGATGGTCTCAGCGATTCAGGCTAACCTTTTGGTAAGTGCTTTTCAGTGTTTTCCGTCCAAGTGATTTGGCTCGACTGCCCCAGCCTGATCCATCTTTCTCCATTTGCAGAATGTGCAGAGGCTCCTGACGGTGGTGGGACGGAGTGATAGAAACGCTGCACGGGTCACTCAGCTGGAGTCCGAGAGGGATAAGCTGAAGAAGGAGCTGGAAGAGCAGCGGAAGGGAATGGAGGGGCTGAAGAAGGCCAGCGCTGAAGAGTCTGCTCGGCTGTCATCGGCTCTGACTGATGTCGCCGAGCTTACATCGAGGGCTAATCAGTTGAAGGGCGAGGTCCGGGCGAGAAACAAGAGGACCGCCGAGCTGGAGTCGGAGCTAGCCAGATTAAAGGCTGAATCGACGGCTGAGGGGACGAGGCTGCGCTGGAAGTGCTGGCTGGGCGAGCCGAAACAGCGAAGTTGAAGACGGCGAACGCCGAGCTGGAGAAAGAGAAGGCCTCTCTTTTGTCCGAGGCCCAGTCCGTCTTCCAGGATGGGGTGGATCACGCCACTGAGCTATATGAGAAGCAGGTGGAGGAGGTTACCGCCATCCTGTTCGAGGAAGGATGCCTGGCCGCACTGAGACGTGCGGGGGTTCCTGAAGACCACCTGTCTACCGGGACCTGCCGAAGTTTTCGGACCCGGCTCCTGAGTCGAGCTCCACTCCTGCAGCCGAAAGTGCCCCTGACGAAGCTCCTGCAGTCGCTCCCGCCGCTGATGACGCTCCAGCTGCCTCGGCCCCGAGGGATGCCCCGGCCGTGCCTCAAGGCGATGCCTCCTCTGCTCCTGCTTCGGCTGAGGTACCAGTTGAAGCCCCTTCTGCCAGTGACGCTCCAAGCAAGGTCATGGTTTCGACCGAAGCCACTGATTCAGCAGATATGGTGATCGACCTGGTGGAGTCACCGAAACCACTGTAGCCTTGCTCCTGCAATGTTTTTGCTTTCTGCCTTGTAATGTTTTCTGCTATCAATGAAAAACGGGCTTCTTTACTTGGATGTTTTCTCTCTTTGGTTTTTTGGATGTGACATTGAATAGCATTGAATGCCTTTACTGCGACGCATGACCATCGAGGTAGAGAGAGTCATACGGTTTGCATAGCTGTCTGTGCCGATTCCCCGTATTCTGGGGGTCATAAATAGTAGTAAACATGGCGTTACTGCCGATGAGGGAAACGGGCGGACGTCTCCACGTGGCGCCACAGGAATCGCTGGCCAACAGGCAGGAAGGCGTGCATCCCATGTAACGCGTGGGAGACTTCGCCCCTTAACTTCCTTCGTAGATTGAGCCCTTCTTCTTCCTATAAGTAGGGGTGATAGGCTCGCCATGGGCGAAGAAAAGAACAGAACTTAGGACAGTTTAAACCACGTAGACTTAGGCGCCATGCCAAGAGGGTGTTCAGAAGCAATTGATCCGGGGGGAACCCCTGCGCCTGTGAGTAGCCTTCTCCAAGGGGGGAAGCCCGTCGTGGTCTGCGCGCTCTCTGAAGGAACTTCCCGTGGACCACGCGCTCTCTGAACGCGGGTTCATGGCCGACCGTCCCTGGTCAGGTTGCAGGGGAATCCTCTGCAACTGCGGGATGGTCGGGCCCTTGGCGTCTGGCGATCCTGCAGGGTCCTGGGTGGCATCGACTTCCCCGCGAGCCCCTTGCGCCGTGTCAGGATCGTAAGCCTAAGGGTGGAGTTGAGGCCTACTGGACCTGGGGGCTCTTCAAATTTTGGTCTCACTGACCGGAGGGTGTTGAAGAGCTCGGCGAGGTCCTGTGCCGACCTCCAAACTGGAGGGGCTCTGCAATCGCTTTGGTCTGACCAACTAAAGTGTATTGTAGAGCTCGGTGAAATTCAGGATCCCCCAGAACCTCCAGGCAACGAACTGGCGTCTTCGAGCCTGCAGCCTGAAGAGTCAGTGAAGATCAGAGTCTCCCAGCTTTTACTTCATTTTCTGTTTTTAGAGGACTGCGATCCTCCTTTCTGTATTTTTCTTTTCTGTTCTGTAACTCTTGTAATGAAGCAATTTGCAATGAATAAAAAGGAAGATTTCAGCGATCACTTGAATTGTGTGCGATGCTTTTTGTCTACTCTTTTACTTTCCTCGCACTGTCTTGGAACGTTTTTGTGCTGTCTTTCCATGCTTCAGTGCTTGTACAGTTCTCTTAAAAACTGTCTTTGGCCGAAATGGCCGGCTTTGGCCGAGACGAGCTGCTCGTGCGCCGAGGTGGATCCAGAATACTGCTGGTCTCGGCTATGTGAGCATGAGTTCGGCTTCGAACCCTTGGAGAGTGTTCGAACTCGAGGGCTACGAACCCTCGGAGATTGGGATAAATCCCTGAGTTTAGGAATTCGGCCGAGTGTTCGAACTCGAGGCCTCCTTCCAGGGCTACGAACCCTCGGAGATTGGGATAGATCCCTGAGTTTAGGAATTCGGCCGAGTGTTCGAACTCGAGGCCTCCTTCCAGGGCTACGAACCCTTGGAGATTGGGATAGATCCCTGAGTTTAGGAATTCGGCCGAGTGTTCGAACTCGAGGCCTCCTTCCAGGGCTACGAACCCTTGGAGATTGGGATAGATCCCTGAGTTTAGGAATTCGGCCGAGTGTTCGAACTCGAGGCCTCCTTCCGGGGCTACGAACCCTTGTAGATTGGGATAAGATCCCTGAGTTTAGGAATTCGGCCGAGTGTTCGAACTCGAGGCCTCCTTCCAGGGCTACGAACCCTCAGAGATTGGGATAAATCCCTGAGTTTAGGAATTCGGCCGAGTGTTCGAACTCGAGGCCTCCTTCCAGGGCTGCGAACCCTTGTAGATTGGGATAAGATCCCTGAGTTTAGGAATTCGGCCGAGTGTTCGAACTCGAGGCCTCCTTCCAGGGCTACGAACCCTTGGAGATTGGGATAGATCCCTGAGTTTAGGAATTCGGCCGAGTGTTCGAACTCGAGGCCTCCTTCCAGGGCTACGAACCCTTGTAGATTGGGATAAGATCCCTGAGTTTAGGAATTCGGCCGAGTGTTCGAACTCGAGGCCTCCTTCCAGGGCTACGAACCCTTGTAGATTGGGATAAGATCCCTGAGTTTAGGAATTCGGCCGAGTGTTCGAACTCGAGGCCTCCTTCCAGGGCTACGAACCCTTGGAGATTGGGATAGATCCCTAAGTTTAGGAATTCGGCCGAGTGTTCGAACTCGATGCCTCCTTCCAGGGCTACGAACCCTTGGAGATTGGGATAGATCCCTGAGTTTAGGAATTTGGCCGAGTGTTCGAACTCGAGGCCTCCTTCCAGGGCTACGAACCCTTGTAGTTGCCGGAGTTAGCGAAAGAGACGACAGATTGAAGACAAGGCGAAAGGCTGCTTTCATTGATTTGGGATTCATTACATCCTTAGAAATAAAATTTCTTTAGGTGGGATGCATTCCACGGTCTCGGCAGCGGCTTGCCTTCTAAGTCTTCGAGCTTGTAGGCTGATTTCCCTGCTAGTGAGACCACCCTGAATGGGCCATGCCAGTTCGGAGCCAGCTTCCCTCGTTTGGTTCTTTATCAGCTGGCAGGGCCTTCTTTAGAACTAGCTCTCCCACGGAGAATCTTCTTTCTCTGACGTTTTGATTGTATGCCCTGGCTAACCGCTGCTGGTAGTCGGTCAGTCGCAGGGCTGCTGCTTCTCGTCGCTCGTCTGCCAGCTCCAACTCCATCGACAGGTTCGTGTCATTTCGGCCTTGGTCGACCAGCTCTGTCCTCAGAGTGGGGAGGCCGATCTCTAAAGGAATGACCGCCTCCATCCCGTAGGCCAGAGAGAAAGGTGTTGCCGAGGTGGACCTCCTTGGAGTTGTTTTGTATGCCCATAGCACGCTTGGAAGCTCCTCTGTCCATCTTCCCTTTGCCTTGTCCAGTCGCTTCTTCAGGCCGTCCAGGATCACTTTGTTAGAGATTTCTGCCTGGCCATTACTCTGTGGATATGCCGGAGTGGAGTAATGGTTTCTGATACCGTGCTCTTGGCAGAAGTCTTTGAAGGACTTGGAGTCGAACTGAGTCCCGTTGTCCGAAATCAGAGTCCGGGGGATGCCGAACCTCGTTAGGATGTTTTTCCAAACGAAGTTCCTGGAGTCCCTGTCCGTGATTGAGGACAACGGTTCAG
This sequence comes from Litsea cubeba, assembly GCA_012931725.1. Taxonomy (NCBI): domain Eukaryota; kingdom Viridiplantae; phylum Streptophyta; class Magnoliopsida; order Laurales; family Lauraceae; genus Litsea; species Litsea cubeba. The sequence goes on along the minus strand of CM022946.1, from coordinate 98,782,107 downwards.
CTTCTATCCACTTTGTGAAGTAGTCTGTGGCGACTATCAGCCATCTCTTGTTTCCTGGAGCTCGGTGGAGAGGCCCCACAATGTCCAGGCCCCATTGAGCGAAGGGCCATGGGCTAGTGAGGGGACTCAGATCTTGTGCTGGCTGGTGGAGAGAGTGGGAGAACTTCTCGCACTTCTCGCACTTTCTGGCGTACACCTGCGCGTCCTTCTGCATGTAGGGCCACCAGTAACCCTGGCTTATTGCTCTGTAAGCCAGTGATCGGCCTCCTATGTGACTGCCGCAGATTCCTTCGTGGATCTCATACAGGAAGTCGTCCACTTTGCTCGGATGGACGCACTGGAGGTATGGACCTGTGAAGGATTTCCTGTAGAGTTTGCCTTCGGGAGAGAGCCAAAATCGAGCTGCCTTGAGTCTGATCCGGTGAGCTTCAGCCTTGTCCTCAGGGAGCCGGTCATCCTTCAAGTAGGCGACGATTGGATCCATCCAGCTTGGGCCGGGATCAGCACAGAGGACAAGCCGAGACGAATGGAGTTCTAAGCTTGACCTTGATACTGACCCAACCTCGATGGTCCTTTTCTTCCCTGCTTCGACGGCGGAGGCGAGCTTCGCAAGCGCATCTGCGTGCATGTTGGTATCTCGGGATATTTGCCTGACCTCGGCTTTCTGGAAATGAGACAGCAGTTTTTTCGCAAGGGCTAAATAGGCCGCCATCCGGTCGTCCCTGGCCTGGTAGTCTCCGGCGAGCTGGCTCGTTACCAGTTGAGAATCGCTGAAGATTACCAGGTGTCGGGCTCCGAGGATTTTGGCGCTATTCAACCCTGCTATCAGCGCTTCATACTCTGCCTCATTGTTTGTCGCTTTGAAGTCGAGGGTGAAAGCCTGCTCTATGACCAGACCCTCTGGCGATTGGAGGACTATGCCGGCACCAGCTCTCTTGGAGGTGGATGACCCGTCGACAAAGATCTTCCATGTCAAGGTGGGAGGCTGTTCGACCTCAGTCAGCTCTGGCTCGTGCCCTGTGCCCCCCAGTGCCGTGCCGAGCTGGGTCGGAGCCGGGTTGGGGGAGACGAATTCGACAATGAAGTCTGCCAGAATCTGGGCTTTGATCGCAGTTCGGGGACGGTACTGTATATCATACTGCCCCAGTTCAACTGCCCACTTTGATATCCGCCCTGAAAAGTCAGCCTTTTTGAACACTGAACGGAGTGGATGCTCCGTGATCACCACAATGGTGTGGGATTGGAAATAATGGGAGAGCTTGCGAGAGGCGCTGACGAGGGCCAGCGCAAGCTTCTCCAATAGAAGGTATCTGGTCTCGGCATCAAGCAGGGTCTTGCTCGTATAATAAATTGGTTTTTGAATTCCCTCGTCCTCCCTGATGAGGACGGAGCTCACTGCGTGATCCGAGACCGCAAGATACAAATAAAGAATCTCCCCCGAAGTTGGGGTGGAGAGTAAGGGTGGTGACATTAGATAGGTTTTGAGCGCGGCCAATGCCTGGTCGCACTCGGGCGTCCACTGGAATTTCAAGTTTTTCTTTAAGAGCTGAAAGAAAGGCCTGCACTTATCTGATGACCGGCTGATGAAGCGGTTGAGTGCTGCAGCCATTCCTGTGAGCTTCTGAACTTCCTTCGTGGTAGAGGGGCTCTGAATGCTCTGGATCGCGGTGATCTGGTCCGGATTAGCCTCTATCCCCCTCCGCGTTACCAAGCTGCCGAGGAACTTGCCAGAGGCTACGCCGAAGGCGCACTTGGAAGCGTTTAGCTTGAGCTTGTATGCGCGAAGGATGTCAAAGACTTGGCCGAGATCTGCCAGATGGTCGCCGGAGTGCACTGATTTGACGACCATGTCGTCGATATACACCTCCACCGTTCGGCCGAGCTGAGCATGGAACATTTTTGTGACGAGGCGCTGATAGGTCGCCCCCGCGTTCTTTAGCCCGAAGGGCATCACCTTGTAGCAGTAAGTGCCGCGGGGGTTATGAATGACGTTTTCTCCTCGTCAGGCTCGTAGAGCGGGATCTGGTGGTAGCCTCTGTAGGCGTCGAGGAAGCTCATTCGGTCGTGGCCAGCGGTGGCGTCGATCAGTTGGTCAATCTTTGGAAGGGGGAAACTGTCTTTAGGGCAGGCCCTGTTCAAGTCCGTGAAGTCCACGCATACCCTCCACTTACCAGTTTTCTTCTTGACCACCACCGTGTTGGCCAGCCATACCAGGTACTGGACCTCCCGGATGGCTCCTGCCTTTAGCAGGTTGTCGACCTCTTCGACGACCGCATCTGTCTGCTGCAGCCCTGTCCTTCGGGCCCTCTGCACTACCGGTTTGTGGTCGGGATCCACATTCAGCTTGTGGCACATGACCTCAGCGTCGACCCCAGGCATTTCGCTCGGGCTCCAAGCGAATACGTCGACGTTCTGCATCAGGAACCGTGAGAGTTCGGCCCTTTCTCCGTCTGGCAGCTGGGTACCAACCAGGAAGAACCTGTCTGGGTCTGTCGGGCTCAGCCTGACTTCGGCCAGGTCCTCGATGCTCTTCTTCTCGGGATCACGGCCGATTTCATCTAGGCCTTTCTCGAACTCGGCGAGGTTGACGCGCTCTGGCTCCTTCACTGCTGGGACTGCGGCCAGCATGCACTGTCTGGCTTGCTGCTGGTCTCCCTCCACCGTAACCACTTCCAACTTGCCCTCCTTGTTCTCAAGGACGAACTTCAGCTTCTGGTGGAGGGAAGAAGGGACTGCTTCTAACTTGTGGAGCCAAGTTCTGCCCAGAATGACGTTGTAGGGAGAAGGGGTGTCCACGACCAGGAAGTCGGCCGAGACGGAAGCTCCGCCAACTCGGGTCTCCAAGGTGATCCTACCCTTGGGATAGACTGGCGTGGCGGATAACCCTAGCAGGGGTGCACGGACCTCCGTGAGGTCTGCTTCCGAGAGGTTCATCTTCTTGAAGCAGTCGTAGTAGAGGACCTCGGAGGAGCTGCCTGAGTCGACGAGGATCCTCTTCACTGTGAAGTCTCTCAGCTTCATTGTGAGGAGCAGGGGGTCGTTGTGAGGGAGCTGGATTCCCTCTAGGTCTCTGTCTGAGAACGAGATGGCGGGTCGGTCGCGGCGGGCCCTCTTGGATGCCGGAGCGAGTTCGGGTTTCATTACTTCCTTCCCGTGCGAAGCCCGCCTGGCTTCGGCGCAGGCCTGGGAGCTGCCCCGAGATGAGGGAGCGGGGGCTGAGGACGCCAGATGGATCACGTTGATGATCTTCTCTGAATCCTCACTGTCTGGATCCTGGGCTGCGCTCTGGTGAACTCGGCCCTCGCTGCCGCCGGCATCTCCTGCCTTGACGAACTCTGGAATGTGGCCCTCCTCGGCCAGCTTCTCCAGGTACCACTGCAAAGACTTGCAGTCCTCGGTCCTGTGCCCGTTACCCTTGTGGAAGGAGCAGTAGAGCTTGCTTCGGCTGCCGGAGGTGGGCTCGTGCTTCAAGGGCAGAGGCCACTTGAAGAACGGCTTGGTCTTTATCTTGGCCAGGATGCGGTATATCGGCTCCTTGAAGACGACGTTGACGCTCTGACTGGCGCTGGAGGGAGGTCTGGGCTTCCAGGCGCCCCCAGACCTGGACGACGCAGGCTTCGCCGAACTGGAGGCCCAGGCCTGTTTGGGCTCCTGCTTCTGGAAGGGCCTCCCGCCTCTCTGACGAGGCTGGCTGCTCTTCTGCTCGGGCTCCGGACGCCCGTCTTCTTCCCGGGCTCGGATCTCATCTTCCTCCCGGGCGACGAAGCGCTTTATCCGGGACATCAACGCTGGCATGGACTCTGGGGGATCCCCGACCAAGTCCTTCCGAAGGTCGTGACCGGGGATCAGGGCATGTTGGAAGGCGTAGATTGCTATCTCCTCCCTAGTGCCCTCGATCTGGCTGTAGACCACCCAGAATCGTTGGGCGAAATTGGCGAGGGTCTCACCCTGTTTCATTCTCAGGGCGAGGAGGTCCCCTTCTTTCTTGGGGACGACGGTGTAAGCTTGGAACTTCTTCAAGAAGGAGAGCTGGAGCTCCTTCCAACTGGAAACTGACTTCTCTGGGAGAGAACAGAACCACTTCAGGGGGAGGTCACCCAAACTGGAGGAGAAGATTTTGCAGTTCAGGTGACCCTCATTCCCCCAGATGGACATCTTCTGGGAGAAGTGTCGGAGATGAGCGGATGGGTCGGACAGTCCGTCATAAGGGACGAACCGCGGGACAGAGAACTTTTTGGGCAAGGGGGTGCACTCGATGTCTTTTGTGAAGGGTGAGCCCCCCAGATCAGTGTGGCCACAGATCTGCTCCTGGTCCCGCACGTCCAGGTTGTGCTGAAGAGCTAGCCTGACGCGTTTTTCGAACCGCTCCTGCTCGTCGTCCTTCTCTGGAGTCTGGGCTCTTGGCTTTCGCTTGGAGTGGTTCGGGCTACGATGGCTATGAGTTCGGCCATCGCGGCTATGATGACTCCGGCTGTTGCTCGAGCCTTCGTCACGAATATGGCTCTGCTTATGGTCCAGATGGTTTCTGAGATCCTCGCGGGGAGGCTGGGCTGCCCTGCTGGGGGCGTCCCCCTTCTTCCCTTGAGGCTCAGAGACCTGCCTCAAAGAGGCGGTTTGCGCTGCCCTCAGCTGCTGCTGGAGCTCGCGAATCAGCTGCTCTTGCCTCTGGAGGAGAGCAGTTTGGGCTGCAACAACCCCTCCAGTGGCAGGGGGTTGAGCGTGGCGTGTCTCTTCTACGGCCACGGCTTTTGTCCTTGCGAGGACGCTCATGCCGACGCTCATCTCGTCGGGGTGGCATGACTTCTTCTGCTGAGATCGAGGTCTCGAGTCCTTCTTGAAGGGGGACCTCGACGAAAAGCTGCGAGCCTAAGCGGCCCTCGCCTGCTGACGTGCCATGCACCGTCCGGGAGCGCCCTTGAGGAGGGACGTCCGTCGACGGTGGTGGCAGCTCGAGCGCTGCTCTCGAGGATTCTCCGCCTTTCCTTGCTTTCGGAGGCATGGCTTCTGAGAGATTGAGGTTGAGAAGGTTGGAAAGGTTGGGATATTACTTTCCCACAGACAGCGCCAATTGTAGGTGCAGAAAATAATGACCCACAATAAAGAGGTGCCTTAGAGGACTTATCCAACAATGGTGATGACTGGGTACCGTCCGAAAGCCTGAAAGAGAAGAACACACGGTCAGAGGACCCTGGCCTGGGCGGCGCAAGGCTCTCCGATGCCAAAGTCAGTGAAGGAACTGGAACAATGGAAGGAGAGGAAGAAGAGAGGCAGAGTAACAGCTCTTTGAGTTGGGTTGTGCGTACCTTGCATGTGAAATGCAGTCCTTTTTATAGACGATTTGGAAGATATCTTGGACGATATCTTGGCATGGGTCTCATGATTCGACCGGGAAGTCATGATCAGCCCATGCTGCAATTAATGCGGTCCAATCCAGCCCACTTTGCATTAAATGCGCGTCGGATCAACCCACGTCGCATTTAATGCGCGTCTTCTTGGACCAGATCGTGTTTAGACGCCTTTGGCGGTAGGGGTACCATCGGATCCGCCCTCGGGCCCTGCCCTGATGTGGCCTCAGCCGCTGGAGGCCGCCATGTCAGTGAACTGGCGAAGATTGTGAGCGGCTGGATGTCGCATCTGTTTCGCTAGCTCGCGCCCCTATTCCTCCACGTACTTGATGACGTGGGGGGGATGAGGGGCGCAAGTGGAGGTTCTTTCCCACTTCGGCTTCCGTCCCGGCTCTTTCAGCCGAGGTGGAGCTCTCTGCCGAGATGGGCACACGAGGTGGCCGAGCTCGGCACTAGGGGCCCGGAGCTGCTTGACTTCGGCCGGACCTCCTGCCCTGGCAGCCGGGGTGAGCCTGGTGCCACGTGAGAGTGCTTAGACTCATCTGATGGCTGTGATTAGCGTAATCATGTGGCTCTGGAAATCTCCCCACACAATGTTGATATCAGATGTTGATTGTGTATAAATTATTTTTCTCTTTATCATATGTGCCGCTGAATGTTTTGAGCAGGCCAAAGCAGGGGACATATTGTTGCTGAGATTTTTATGTTGACATCAGATGTTGATTGTCTATAAACTTACTCAACCAATGTGCAAATTGTTAAGTATTCTTTGGTGATAGAAAATGGGGTTCTACCGGCCTCCATCTGGTTCCATTTACTCCAGATTCTCTGGCTGCTTCTGGTTTTCTTGGCTGTGCCTATCATCCTGTTGAAATTCATATTCATTGCTTTGACAAAAAGTGACCGAGAATCAGAATTGAAATATCCCCACCATTGTCATTGTCTCAAGAGTGAAAACGGTGCTGGTCTTCCTACCAGTTTTCATTTTGAGCCAGCAATTACTTTAGAACAAGAGGCAGTGACTTCTTCAGAACAAGCACTAGTGGTACATGCTGTCTTGAACCAGAACAGATCCTTGTTTTTAACTGTTTGTTATTTGTTTTTAGTTGAGAATTCATAGTCTTCTTGGATGAGGAGAAAATGGCGGTCGAGAAAACTCAACTGCTTTCCCACATCCAAACGGGGTCTGTACGATGCAGTCTCTCCTTTTTCTCTTCTTTGGCATGTGCAGTAGTGCGTCCGGTCGTGGGCTAGTGGCACCATTGCTTGGTTCATCCTTTTTGGGAACTAGTAAATGTCCTTGGATTATTTCCAATAGAAAAAAGGGAGAGAAGCTTTGAACTCTGTTGGGTTACTGAAAGAAAACTTTTATTTTGTTTGGTTGCAGAGAAAATGACAAGTATAACCAGTTGGACTAGCCATGTTCTGGGACCTATCTCACCCATTATATTCAGATATAGTATATTAGTATTGGGTTAGAACTTAGAAAGAATTTGATGTGCCTAAATTTCCATCTGATTTGATAAAGATAATAGTTGGATCAAGAGATTTGACGATTGAATATAACATTAATTTCACACAATAAGAAAAGAGAATCTGTACTTGAGAGGAGAAAATACAAACTTTCCCAAATAAATAGAATAAAAGATTCTGATATGATAATATCTTCACAGAGAGCATACAAGCTGGATGGACTCATAAAACATTCTTGTTTTTCCATTAATAGATCCTAATCCTCTAAAGCCCAGTTTGGAGGAGATGCCTCCACTGCCATATATTTCCATAGTGACCTGCAGTTGGTTGCAAGAGCAAAAGAATAGAGACAGTCTTGACAAAAAAGAAGACATACAACCAACATTTACATGCCATAACTAAATCAACTCCAATAGACTGGTTTTTCCATTTTTCAGACACCAACTATATGCAACAAAAAGAAAAACAATGACAAAAATAGAGGCAAATCTACTTTCGCGTCTTAGACATCGTATTTCCAGCCTCAATTCTTCAATGGAGCTTTTAATTTCTTCCATTTGGCTATGCCCTGAGTTGGGAGTCTTATCTATCACAACTTCAATTTGGCCTTGTCCTGAAATTGATTTGGGAATACCTTCCGATCCAAATTAGAAGACCACAGCCTTTTTCTCCCTGTAATAAAATGCATCGTAATATAAATGATGTTGTAGTAAATAAAGAATATGTTAATGGATGTTGTTGGAATGTTAGATTACATGCAAATCTGGACATTTCCAAAATCTGCACCCAGGGTTCTTATTTGTACGAGTCTTTAGAATCATAGACCTGTATCAACATGAACACTGTGGAGCCCACTGTAAGTTTCGCAATGGATGCGACGATGTCCTACCTACATATTCTCGAGCTTATATGTCAGTTCAGATTATATTGGACATACATAAGATTTACATATTAGAAATTAATAAGATACTTCAATTCACATACTTGAAGATGACATGAGTAATGACGATCTCTACTGGAACTTTCTTACACCACTCTGGTTTTCCAGACAACAAACATACCCGTAAATTTGGGTTGAATGTGTGTGGGGAGATTTCCCGAACCACAGGATTAAGTTAATCACAGCCACCAGATCAAGCTAAGCACTCTCACGTGCCGCCCTCACGTCATCCACGTGACACCAGGCTCGTCCCGGCTGTCAGGACAGGAGGTCCGGCCGAAGTCGGACAGCTCCGGACCTTAGCGCCGAACTGACCCACCTCGGGCGTCATCTCGGCAAGGATCACCACCACGGGTACCACCTCGGCAGAAAGCTCCATTTCGGCTAAAGAAGCCGAGACAGAAGCCGAAGCAAGAGAGAACATTCACGTGTACCCTTCATCCCACACGTCATCAGGCACGTGGAGGGATAGGGACACGCGCTGGTGGGACAGACGCGACATCCAGCCGCCCACAATCTTCGCCAGATCCCTGGCAGAGTCCCATCCAGCGGCTGAAGCCACATCAGGGCAGGGCCCGAGGGCGGATCCGCTGGTACTCCTACCGCCAAAGGCGCCCAACAGGATCTGGCCCAACAGGATGTGCATTAAATGCGATGTGGGCTGACCCGACGGGCATTTAATGCATAGTGGGCTGGATTGGACCACAATTAATGCAATGTGGGCTGATCATGACTTCTAAGTCAAATCGTGGGACCCACACCACAATATCTTCCAAAGATACGTTCCACACTCTATAAATAGAGACCCATGCCACCATCTAAGGTACGCCATTTTTCTCCATACCAGAGTCGTTACTCTGTCTTTCTTCCTCCTCTCCTTCCATTGTTCCAGTTCACATACTGACTTTGGCATCGGAGAGCCTTGCGCCACTCAGGCCAGGGTCCTCTGACCGTTTGCTACTCCTTTTCAGGCTCTCGGAAGGCATCCAGACATTCCGGACACCATCATCTTCTCGGATAAGTCCTATAAGGCACCCTCTTATTGTGGGTCATAATTTTCTGCACCTACAATTGGCGCCGTCTGTGGGGAAGAAATATCCCAGCCATCCAAACCTCTCAAAACCTTCCCAACCTTCCTAACCTCATCCTTTCAGAAGCCATGCCTCCGAAAGCTAAGAAGGGCGTAGAATCTTCAGGAGCAGCGCTCGCGCTGCCACCACCGCCGACGGAAGTCCCTCCACAGGGGCAATCCCGCGCGGTGCAAGACACAACTCCAGCGGAAGTCCCTCCTCAGGGGCAGTCCCGCGCGGTGCAAGGGACGGCTGCAGGCGAAGGCCGCCTGGGCTCCCAACTCTTTGTCGAGATCCCTTTCCAAGAGGGAGTCGAGACCTCACACTCAGCGGACGAGGTCCCGCCACCCGGACGCGATGAGCATCAGCATCAGCGTCCTCGGAAGGACAAAGCCGTGGCCGTGGGAGAAACGCGCCACGCTCAACCCCCCAGAGAGGCTCCCGAGGCTGCCCTCCTCCAGAAGCAACTCCGGAAGCAAGAGCGGATGATTCGCAAGCTCCAGCAGCAGCTGAAGGCAGTGCAAACTGCCTCCTTGAGGGAGGTCTCTGAGCCCCGAGGGGAAAAGAAGGGCGCTCCCAGCAAGGCGACCCAGCCTCCTCGTGAGGACCTCAGACATCATCTGGACCAGAAACGGGGCCAGATTCGTGACGAAGGATCGAGCAACAGCCGGAGTCACCATAGTCGCGATGGCCGAACTCATAGCCATCACAATGCGAGCCACCCCAAGCGAAAGTCCAGAGTTCAGACTCCAGAGGAAGACGACGAGCAGGAGTGGTTCGACAAGCGTGTCAGGCGAGCTCTCCAGCACAACCTGGACATGCGGGACCAGAAGCAGCTCTGCGGTCATACTGATCTTGGGGGCTCTCCCTTCACGAAGGAAATCGAGCGCACCCCCTTGCCCAGGAAGTTCTCCGTCCCGCGGTTCGTCCCCTACGACGGACTGTCCGATCCATCTGCACACCTCCGACACTTCTCCCAGAAGATGTCAATCTGGGGAAATGAGGGCCACCTAAACTGTAAGATCTTCTCCTCCAGTTTGGGTGACCTCCCCCTGAAGTGGTTTTGCTCTCTCCCAGAGCAGTCGATTCCCAGCTGGAAGGAGCTCCAGCTCTCCTTCCTGAAGAAGTTCCAAGCATACACCGTCGTCCCCAAGAAGGAAGGGGACCTTATCGCCCTGAGAATGAAGCAGGGCGAAACTCTCGCCAAGTTCACCCACCGATTCTGGGCGATCTACGGCCAGATCGAGGGCGCAAGGGAAGGGATATCCGTCTACGCCTTCCAGCATGCCCTGATCCCCGGCAGCGACTTGCGGAAGGACTTGGCCGGGGACACCCCGGAGTCCATGTCAGAGTTAATGTCCCGGGTGAAGCGCTTCATCGCCCGGGAAGAAGATGAGATCCGAGCTAAGGATCGGGACGGGCATCCAGAGCCCGAACAGAAGAATAGCCAGCCTCGGCAAAGAGGCGGGAGGCCCGCCCAGAAGCAGGAGTCCAAGCGGGACTGGAACTCCAGTTCGACGAAGCCTTCGTCGTCCAGGTCTGGGGGCAATTGGAAACCCAGACCTCCCTCCAGCGCCGGCCAGAGCGTCAACGTCGTCTTCAAGGAGCCGATCTACCGCATCCTGGCCAAGATCAAGTCCGAGCCGTTCTTCAAGTTCCCTCCGCCCTTGAAGAGTGAACCCACCGAAGGCTCCCGGAGCAAGCTCTATTGCGCCTTCCATAAGGGCAACGGGCACAGGACTGGAGAATGCAGGAATTTACAGGGGTATCTAGAGAAGCTGGCCGAACAGGGCCACCTCCAAGAGTTCGTCAAGGCCGGTGATGCCGGCGGCAGCGAGGGCCGGGTTCACCAGAACGCAGCCCAGGCTCCAGACAGCGAGGACTCAGAGAAGATCATCAACGTGATCCATCTGGCGTCCTCAGCTCCCGCTTCCTCGTCCCGGGGAAGCTCTCAGACCCGTGCCGAAGCCAGGCGGGCTTCGCACGAGAAAGAAGTGATGAAAGCCGACCTCGCCCCGGCATCCAAGAAAGCCCGCCGCGACAAACCAGCCATCTCGTTCTCGGACCGAGATCTAGAGGGAGTCCAGGTCCCTCACAACGACCCCCTGCTCCTCACCATGAAGTTGAGAGACTTCACCGTAAAGAGGATCCTCGTCGACTCCGGCAGCTCCTCCGAGGTCCTCTACTACGACTGCTTCAAACGGATGAAACTCTCCGAAGCAGACCTCACGGAGGTTCGTGCACCTCTGCTAGGGTTGTCCGCGACACCAGTCTACCCCAAGGGTAGAATCACCTTGGAAACCCAAGTTGGCGGAGCCTCCGTGACAGCCGACTTTCTGGTTGTGGATGCCCCTTCCCCCTACAATGTCATTCTGGGCAGGACGTGGCTCCACAAGCTAGAGGCAGTTCCTTCTTCCTTCCACCAAAAGCTGAAATTCGTCCACGAGAACGAAGAAGGCAAGCTGGAGGTAGTCACAGTGAAGGGAGACCAGCAGCAGGCCAGGCAGTGCGTGTTAGCCGCAGTTCCAGCAGTAAAGGAGCCAGAGCGCGTTAACCTGGCCGAATTCGAAAAGGGCCTCGATGAGATCGGCAGGGACCCTGAGAAGAAGAGCATCGAGGACCTGGCCGAGGTCAGGCTAGACCCGGCAGACCCAGACCGTTTCTTCCTGATCGGCACCCAGCTGTCAGGCGAAGAAAGGGCCGAACTCTCTCGGTTCTTGATGCAGAATGTGGACGTCTTCGCTTGGGACCCAAGTGAGATGCCCGGGGTCGACCCTGAGGTCATGTGCCACAAGCTCAACGTCGACCCTGACCACAAACCAGTAGTGCAGAAGGCCCGCAGAACCGGGCTGCAGCAGACAGATGCAGTCGTGGAAGAGGTCGACAACCTGCTAAAAGCAGGGGCCATCCGGGAAGTCCAGTACCCGGTATGGCTGGCCAACACGGTGGTCGTCAAGAAGAAAACTGGAAAGTGGAGGGTGTGCGTAGACTTCACCGACCTGAACAGGGCTTGCCCTAAGGACAGTTTCCCCCTCCCGAAGATCGACCAACTGATTGACGCCACCGCTGGTCATGACCGAATGAGCTTCCTCGACGCCTACCGAGGCTATCACCAGATCCCTCTCTATGGGCCCGACGAGGAGAAAACATCATTCATCACCCCCCGTGGCACTTACTGCTATAAAGTAATGCCCTTCGGGCTGAAGAACGCGGGGGCGACCTATCAGCGCCTCGTCACGAAGATGTTCCAGGCCCAGCTCGGGCAAACGGTGGAGGTGTATATTGACGACATGGTCGTCAAATCTGTGCGCTCCAGCGACCACCTGGTAGATCTCGGCCAAGTCTTTGACATCCTCCGCGCCTACAAGCTCAAGCTCAACGCTTCCAAGTGCGCCTTCGGCGTAGCCTCTGGCAAGTTTCTCGGCAGCTTGGTGACGCGGAGGGGGATAGAGGCCAATCCAGACCAGATCACCGCCATCCAGGACATCCAGAGTCCCTCCACCACAAAGGAAGTTCAAAAGCTTACGGGAATGGCCGCCGCACTCAATCGCTTCATCAGCCGCTCATCAGATAAGTGCAGGCCTTTTTTCCAGCTTTTGAGGAAAAATTTGAAGTTCCAATGGACCCCCGAGTGCGACCAGGCATTGGCCGCACTCAAAACTTATTTGATGTCACCCCCATTACTCTCCACCCCGATTCGGGGGGAGATTCTGTATTTATACCTAGCAGTCTCGGATCACGCAGTGAGCTCCGTCCTCATCAGGGAGGACGAGGGAGTTCAAAAGCCGATCTATTACACGAGCAAGACCCTGCTCGATGCCGAGACCAGGTACCTTCTGTTAGAGAAGCTTGCGTTGGCTCTTGTCACCGCCTCCCGCAAGCTCTCCCATTATTTTCAATCCCACACTATTGTGGTGATCACGGAGCACCCACTCCGTTCCTTGTTCAAAAAAGCTGACTTTTCAGGGCGCATATCAAAGTGGGCAGTTGAATTAGGGCAGTATGACATACAGTACCGTCCCCGAACTGCAATCAAAGCCCAGATTCTGGCAGACTTCATAGTCGAATTCGCCTGCCCCAACCAGCCTCAGATCCAGCTCGGCACGGCACTGGGGGGCACAGGGCAAGAGCTGGGGCAAGAGCCAGCGGAAACAGAAGTCCAGCAGTCTCCCACCTCGGCATGGAGGATCTTTGTCGACGGGTCGTCCACCTCCAAGAGAGCTGGCGCCGGCATAGTTCTCCAGTCGCCAGAGGGACTGGTCATAGAGCAGGCTTTCACCCTCGACTTCAAAGCAACGAACAATGAGGCAGAGTACGAAGCACTGATCGCAGGGTTGAACAGCGCCCGAGTCCTCGGAGCCCAGCACCTGGAAATCTTCAGCGATTCTCAACTGGTAACTAGCCAGCTCGCTGGAGACTACCAGGCCAGGGACGACAGGATGGCGGCCTACTTAGCCCTGGCAAAAAAGCTACTCTCCCAATTCCAGAAAGCCGAGGTCAGGCAAATCTCCCGAGATACCAACACGCACGCAGATGCGCTTGCAAACCTGGCCTCCGCTGTTGAAGCAGGAAAGAAGAGGACCATCGAGGTCGGGTCAGTATCAAGGTCAAGTCTAGAACTCCAATCATCTCGGCTTGTCCTCTGTGCTGACCTCGGCCCCAGCTGGATGGATCCAATCATTGCCTACCTGAAGGATGACCAGCTCCCCGAGGACAAGACTGAAGCCCACAAGATCAGGCTCAAGGCAGCCCGCTTTTGGCTCTCTCCAGAAGGCAAACTCTACAGGAAGTCCTTCACAGGCCCGTACCTCCAATGCGTCCACCCGTCCAAGGTGGACGGCTTCCTGTACGAGATCCATGAAGGAATCTGCGGCAGCCATATAGGAGGCCGCTCGTTGGCCTACAGGGCAATCAGCCAGGGTTACTGGTGGCCCTACATGCAGAAGGACGCCCAGGTCTACGCCAGAAAATGCGAGAAATGCCAGAAGTTCTCCCACTCCCTCCATCAGCCAGCGCAAGATCTGAGCCCCCTCTCCAGTCCATGGCCCTTCGCTCAATGGGGCCTGGACATTGTGGGGCCCCTTCACCGAGCTCCAGGGAACAAAAGATGGCTGATAGTAGCTACGGACTACTTCACCAAGTGGATAGAGGCTGAACCGTTGTCTTCCATCACGGACAGGGACTCTAGGAACTTCGTCTGGAAAAACATCCTCACGAGGTTCGGCATCCCCCGGACCCTGATTTCAGATAACGGAACTCAGTTCGACTCCAAATCCTTCAGAGATTTCTGCCAAGAGCATGGCATCAGAAACCATTACTCCACCCCGGCATATCCACAGAGTAATGGCCAGGCAGAAGTCTCCAACAAAGTGATCCTGGACGGCCTGAAGAAGCGACTGGACAAGGCAAAGGGCAGATGGACAGAAGAGCTTCCGAGCGTGCTGTGGGCCTATCGAACAACTCCAAGGAGGTCCACTTCGGCGACACCATTCTCTCTGGCCTACGGTATGGAGGCGGTCATTCCCCTGGAAATCGGCCTTCCTACCCTGAGGACAGAGCTGGTCGACCAAGGCCGAAATGAGACGAACCTGGCAATGGAGCTGGAGCTAGCGGACGAACGACGAGAAGCTGCAGCCCTGAGACTAACCGACTATCAGCAACGGTTAGCCAGGGCATACAATCAGAATGTCAAAGAAAGAAGATTCACCACGGGGGAGCTCGTTTTAAAGAAGACCCTGCCAGCTGACAGAGAACCAAATGAGGGGAAGCTTGCCCCGAACTGGCACGGCCCGTTCAGAGTAGTTTCACTGGCAGGAAAGTCGGCCTACAAGCTCGAAGGCTTGGATGGCAAGCCATTGCCGAGACCGTGGAATGCATCCCACTTGAAGAAATTTTATTTCTAAGGATGTAATGAATCTCAATCAATGAAAACAGCTTTCACCTTGTCATCGACTTGTCATCTCTCTGACTGATTTCGACGGATTGGGCCCTCCGCCCTGGAAGAGACCTCGAGTCCAGACTCGGTCGATTCCTAAAGCTCCTAGCCTTGGGCTATGGAGAGGCTTCGAGTCCTTACTCAGCCGAGATTGGGCCCTCCGCCCTGGAAGAGACCTCGAGTCCAGACTCGGTCGATTCCTAAAGCTCCTAGCCTTGGGCTATGGAGAGGCTTCGAGTCCTTACTCAGCCGAGATTGGGCCCTCCGCCCTGGAAGAGACCTCGAGTCCAGACTCGGTCGATTCCTAAAGCTCCTAGCCTTGGGCTATGGAGAGGCTTCGAGTCCTTACTCAGCCGAGATTGGGCCCTCCGCCCTGGAAGAGACCTCGAGTCCAGACTCGGTCGATTCCTAAAGCTCCTAGCCTTGGGCTATGGAGAGGCTTCGAGTCCTTACTCAGCCGAGATTGGGCCCTCCGCCCTGGAAGAGACCTCGAGTCCAGACTCGGTCGATTCCTAAAGCTCCTAGCCTTGGGCTATGGAGAGGCTTCGAGTCCTTACTCAGCCGAGATTGGGCCCTCCGCCATGGAAGAGACCTCGAGTCCAGACTCGGTCGATTCCTAAAGCTCCTAGCCTTGGGCTATGGAGAGGTTTCGAGTCCTTACTCAGCCGAGATTGGGCCCTCCGCCCTGGAAGAGACCTCGAGTCCAGACTCGGTCGCTTCCTAAAGCTCCTAGCCTTGGGCTATAGAGAAGGCCTCGAGTTCAGACACTCGGCCGGATTCCTAACATCTGGGTTTTTACACCCCTCAAAGATCGTTGCCGAGCTCACGCTTTAACAGCCATGACCAAGGGAATGACGCCAGCGCTCAAACACAATGCAAGCATTCCGGGACAATACACAGAAAGAGAGAAGGAATTCAAAAGCATTGGACAGTGTTTGTATAATCAAAAAAATTCCTTTTCATTTATTATGAACTGCTTTGTTACAACAACTACAGAACAGAAAGAAGAGTACAGCAAGGAGGATCGCAGTCCTCTGAAAACAGAAAATGAAGCAGAAAATAAAATGATAGAAAAACTCCGATCTTCGCTCTGGAGGCTCTGAGCGATCCTGAACTTCACCAGGCTATGCAGCAATACACTCTGGTTGGTCAGACCAAAGCATCGCACGGCCCCTCCAGTCGGAGACCTCGGGCCCCGCTGGGCTCTGCAACACCCTCGGTGGCAGTGGGAGCGGCAGAGCTCGAAGAAATCTCCCGGACCAGCGAGGCCCAATCCCGCCTGCCGTACGACGGGCGCACAGGGCGGTGTCGGACGAGAAGGCGCCACCGTCCCCCTGCAGCGCATCCTCACTCTGCCTGGCGAGGGACGAATGGCCGTGGACCCGCGTTCAGAGAGCGCGTAGTCCACGGGGATTTCCTTCAGAGAGCGCGCAGACCACGACGGCCATCCCCCCTCGGGGACAGCCGTCCAACGGCGCAGGGTTCCCCCCCGGATCGAGAAATTTCGGACACCTCCCAGGCATGATTTCTACTGCCATATTCATTCCTTCTCCCATGGCGAGCTTGCCTCCCCTATTTATAGGAAGGAGGAGGACTCGATCTCCGAAGAAAGTTATGAGGGCGAAGTCTCCCACGCGTACTGGGGATGCACGGCTGTTGACCAGCGATCCCTATGGCGCCACGTGGAGACATCCGTCCGATTCCCTCGTCAGCTGCGCCACCTCGTTGGTTGCTATTTATGGTCTCGAGGATACGGAGTGTCAGCATGACAGTTTGACTCTTTCCACCTCAAGGGCCACGCCACACCGTAAAGGCATTCAGTATCATTCAATGCGCATCCAGAAATGGAAGAGAGACAAATGCAAAGAGAAAAAATACGCAAGTGAAGAAGTCTTTTCATTGACAAATGGAAAGGATTACAAGGCTGAAAGCAAAAGTAAAAGTATTACAAAAAGAACCACAAGGTAGAGCTACTCCGGTCTCGGCGACTCGACCAGGTCAATCACCGTCTCCAAGGGGCCAGGAGCTTCGGCCAAGACAGGGACCTCGCTTGGAGCGTCGCTGGCAGACGGGGCTTCAGCTGGCACCTCAGCCAAACCAGGAGCAGAAGTCTCACCCTGCGGCACGGCTAAAGCCTCGCTGGCGACTGGGGCATCGCTTAAGACTGGGGCAGTTGGAGCGTCGACGACCGCAGGGGCTTCGACCGGGGCACTATCAGCTGTAGGTACGGAGCTAGGCTCGGGATCCAGGTCCGAATACCTCGGCAGGTCCTGATAGACGGGGTGGTCTTCAGGAACCCCCGCACGTCTCAGTGCGGCCAGGCATCCCTCCTCAAACAGGATTGCGGTGATCTCCTCCACCTGCTTCTCGTACAGCTCGGTGGCTCGATCTACCCCATCCTGGAAGGCGGACTGGGCCTCCTTCTCAAGCTCGGCGTTCGCAGCCTTCAACCTCGCCGTTTCAGCACGCAGCCTCGTCCCCTCAGCAGTCGACTCAGCTTTCAACCTGGCCAGCTCGGACTCCAGTTCGGCGGCCTTCTTGTTCCTCGCCCAGAGCTCGCCTTTCATGTGGTCGGCCCGAGACGAGAGTTCGGCGACCTCAGCCAGAGCCGAGGCCAGCCGAGCAGATTCTCCAGCACTGGCTGCCTTGAGCTCCTCGAATCCTTTCTGCTGCTCGTCCAGCTCCTTCTTCAACTTCTCCCGCTCGGATTCCAGGCGGGCCATTCTTGCAGCGCTCCTATCCCTCCTTCCCACCACGGTTAGGAGCCTCTGCACGTTCTGCAAAAAGAAACAGAGTCAGGATTCGACCAAGGTACTTGAAGAATGAAGAGAGGAATTGCAAGCACTTACCCGAATGTTGTCCTGGATCGCCGAGACCATCAGGCTCTCATCCTCGTACCTGTCGTGCGTCTCCATATCTCTTGGTAGAGCACAGGCCTTGGCGAGAGCCCCAATCACCTCGGCATTTCCCAGCAACCGGTCTTCAACGCTCAAGGGTTCACCGGTAGAGGTTTCCATCCTCGGCTTCCACGGTGCTGGGGCAGTCCGGGGCCCGGAAGCCGATCCGGACCCTTGTCCCGCCAAGATCAGAGGCTCGCGCGCTGGACCGACAGCCGACTTGCTGACAAGCGCACCCTTTTCGGCCGGCGCACTCTTTTCCTTCGGCGCGCTCTTCTCGCCTCCCTTCTCGGCAGGGGCTTTGGCCCCAGGAGCTTTGCCCGACTGCAGGTCGGCTCTTGAGCTCTTCTCCCCCGCTTTGGACTTCTTCCTGGGCGGAGAACCCTCCTTCGAGCGGTCCGGCGAGCGTTGCCGGGCTCTCCCACTCGGGACAGGAGCAGGAACAGACGGAGCGTCCACGCCCACTTGACCCGAAGCAGCACGAGTACCAGTGGGCGACGGGGTCCCAGAAGACGCTGACCTCTGCCTAAACTTGGCAGCCAGGTCCCTGACAGCGACCTCCCTCGAGCTTCCTCCCATGTCCTCCTCTCGGTCAGAGGTATAAGCTTCCACTATCTGCGACAAGTCCGGCAGCCCCGGATCGGAAGTGGACGCTTCGGCTCCAGACGCGGTCCGGTCAGCAACAGGATCGGTCAAGGGGATTCCGCCGAACACCGCAACCGATACGGTCGGACGGTCAGGGTGTGTCTCGTCCGCCCCAGGAGCTCCGGTCCTGTGGTAGTGGCCGCGATACCTCGGCTTATACCCAAGCAGTTTCCAAGCCGACCTGGTTTCGTGCCCCTTGTACCGTTCGACCTTGTTGATGTCTTCGGTATTCCTCCTCCAGCCTTCGCTGGCAGCTCGGCGTCGCCTTGCACCTGCCTCTGCTCAACAGGCAAAGAAGAATGTCAGTTCGGCATCAGTAAGATAAGCAAAACAGCAAGAGAAAAGCAGCGGTAATTACTTGGGACTTCCCCAGGGCGACGTGGGACCGACAGCCTCCTATCTTCACCTGGGCCGAACTCCCAGGCCCCCGAGACACAGAAGAAATCCTCCTCGGCGTTCTTACTTGAATCCTCCAAGGCTAGGACGAAGCCCCTTCGCTGCGGCTTCACACGGAGATAGTATCTACCCTCCCCAGCCTTGCAGATATCATAAGTGTCCTCGATGTCGTGGGGGCCTAGGTTGGTCCCCAGGATCTCGTTCAGCTTTGCTGTGCCCATAATGACCTTGTAGCCATTGGGCATCAGCTGGCCCGGGGCGAGGGACCAAAGGCTAAGGCAAGCCCTAAGCAAGGGGTGCAGTGGAAACCTGACCC
This sequence comes from Litsea cubeba, assembly GCA_012931725.1. Taxonomy (NCBI): domain Eukaryota; kingdom Viridiplantae; phylum Streptophyta; class Magnoliopsida; order Laurales; family Lauraceae; genus Litsea; species Litsea cubeba. Next base: position 98,763,090 of record CM022946.1, on the reverse strand, counting down.
CACCCTCGATCACAGAGATCAGAGGAAATGGCATCCAGCCGCCGTAGCAGCGATACAGGGCAGCGTCGGCAAGGTCTGCCGGTTTCAGGAGGACCCCCTCCGGAATTTTGTAAGCAGCCCTAAACTCGGCCAAGCCCTCGTCAGAATCTACCCTGAATCTAGGGGCCATGTCTAGAAGGGGTGACTACGAAGAAAAGCCCTAGAAATCGAAAAACCCCCAAGAAAACCAGACGAAAGAATAGAGCGACTTACGAGGGCAAAGAGGCAGATTAGAGGCAAGATCCAGGCGCGTTCTATGGTCGTCGTCCTCAAACAGACCTCAGGAACCAGAGCGGAGATCGGAAGCCTCGAACGGATCTCAGAAATCGGAGCAGAGATTGAAAGTAAAAGCAGAGGCAAAGGCGAAAAGATTCAGAAGCAAGAAGAAGAGGACGGCCCTATTTATAGAAGGGGAAACCCTCATTTGGGTACCGCCTCCGAATTCGAAGAGACACTTCAAAGCCCGTGCCCGTCAATCAATGAGACGGCCCATCAATCAATGGGACAACGCAGTTGGCGCGGAAACTACGCGTGTAGCCGTCAGCTCGGTTCCAAAGGCGGACAGGGCAGGGCATTTATTGCTTTGAAGAGTTGAAGCGACACCAAGTAATGATCACAGTATCCCCAGATGGATTCTTCTAGCTTTCAACCCCTAAAGGCTAGCACACTTCAGAGGTCAAAACCTAGGGGGCAATTGTGTGGGGAGATTTCCCGAACCACAGGATTAAGTTAATCACAGCCACCAGATCAAGCTAAGCACTCTCACGTGCCGCCCTCACGTCATCCACGTGACACCAGGCTCGTCCCGGCTGTCAGGACAGGAGGTCCGGCCGAAGTCGGACAGCTCCGGACCTTAGCGCCGAACTGACCCACCTCGGGCGTCATCTCGGCAAGGATCACCACCACGGGTACCACCTCGGCAGAAAGCTCCATTTCGGCTAAAGAAGCCGAGACAGAAGCCGAAGCAAGAGAGAACATTCACGTGTACCCTTCATCCCACACGTCATCAGGCACGTGGAGGGATAGGGACACGCGCTGGTGGGACAGACGCGACATCCAGCCGCCCACAATCTTCGCCAGATCCCTGGCAGAGTCCCATCCAGCGGCTGAAGCCACATCAGGGCAGGGCCCGAGGGCGGATCCGCTGGTACTCCTACCGCCAAAGGCGCCCAACAGGATCTGGCCCAACAGGATGTGCATTAAATGCGATGTGGGCTGACCCGACGGGCATTTAATGCATAGTGGGCTGGATTGGACCACAATTAATGCAATGTGGGCTGATCATGACTTCTAAGTCAAATCGTGGGACCCACACCACAATATCTTCCAAAGATACGTTCCACACTCTATAAATAGAGACCCATGCCACCATCTAAGGTACGCCATTTTTCTCCATACCAGAGTCGTTACTCTGTCTTTCTTCCTCCTCTCCTTCCATTGTTCCAGTTCACATACTGACTTTGGCATCGGAGAGCCTTGCGCCACTCAGGCCAGGGTCCTCTGACCGTTTGCTACTCCTTTTCAGGCTCTCGGAAGGCATCCAGACATTCCGGACACCATCATCTTCTCGGATAAGTCCTATAAGGCACCCTCTTATTGTGGGTCATAATTTTCTGCACCTACAGAATGAAAATAAAAAACAAAAAGAGGTTTACAAGAGAGAGAGAGAGTGAAATCAACCCATGAGAACCAAAGTGAGCAATATCAACATGCACCTAAGGTATGGATGTTCAATTTTAACTCGCTTCAATGTTCAGTGGCAACACATTGGGTAAATAACATAGGCTCTGCTTTGCAAATAAGGGGAGAAAACATTGTGCTCCCCTGAAATTTTGTGGTTTGTCTAAGAGAACAACTAGAAAAAACTCCAATTGTCCAAATTGGAAATTGAAGTGATTCACATTATACCCCATAATAGTTCATGCATAGAGAAAACCCTTTGAATTTCAATAAGGAATATTTTTTCTTTACCATTTTGCCAATAGCCTTAAGGAGACGACAATGGAAATGTACTTGGTTTTGTGTACCTTGGCCAAAGCAACTTGCAGACTCTTTGATTCCACTAACTGCATAACTGCAGAAAGCACTGCAAGGCAATCAAGCTATTATCAGTCAAGAAAGAGAATAGAATGGTAACTGAATTTGAGAGAAATCTCATGCAAGTGGCATCTAATGGCAGGAACGATCCGTGATAGAAGTAGAACCATATGAAATGAACAGTTTTGATGACCAAACGGGGCTCGTTCATTTAAGTGTGGCGTCCCACCCATGCTCATCGTTCATGTGAGTGTGGCGTCCCACCCATGATCATCGTCACCATCAAAACCAAAATCCCTAATCCCAGAACAAAACAAAAAAGAGAAATCCATTTCTATTTTCTCTTTCTGTCCTCTCTATTTCTCTTTTTCTTTTTAGGTTAAGAGAATCCCCAAACTGAAACTTCTCTTCTTTTCTTAAAAAATTAAAATGAAAATTAAAAGGTTTGGTTTTCTTCTTACCTGACAGTCGTCGATGTACAAATTGTTTGGTTTGATGGATTGGAGATGGGGCTTAGAATGGGTTTTTGCAGAACCTTGGAGATGGGGCTCAGAATGGGTTTTTGCAGAACCTTGGAGATGGGGCTCAGATCGGAGATGGGGATCGGAATGGGTTGAGGGCGTCGTCACCGTACAGATCGGAGATGGCTCCGACGTGCAGATCGGGGATGGCGTCGTCTCTCTTTGTCCGGGCGTCAGTCGTGCTAATCGGAGATGTGGCCCTCTTTCGCTGCGACGAGGTTCGGAGTTGAAGCCTCTTTTCTTTCTCTGGTTTTAGAGGAGGACAAAGACCGAAGGTGCGAGTGGCGTCGGTCGGGAAGCTCGGAGATGAAACACTCAGCGAAAGAGGAGAGGTTCTGAGATGAAGCCTTGAGGAGGGGCTCTGGGTTTCTTCCGTTTCAGATGGGGTTATGAAAATGAAATGAAATGGTAGGCTAAAATGAAATAAAAAGAAATGGGTGGGCTGGGTGGGCTGGGCGGGCATTTCGCACGAACCTCATTTCGTAATGCCTCAACACACACGTATATGAGCGCACCTTATCATACGGTTAAGCTGAGGAGAGGGTTTCTCAATAAACATATATGAGATATATTCCAAATGAATGCATATGATTTTTTACCTTAATAAAGATAAAGGAAACCCACCCTCAATTTCAAGTTTGGCACCCATTTGAATGGATTGGACTGTTGAATGGACTGTGCACTCGTTTGGATGGTTTAAAACTTGTGGATTGGATTGGACTGATGGATCGAATATGCACTCATTCGGACGGTGAGAAGTTATAGACTATTGATCAAGGAGTTAGGATGATGATCCTAGTCTCCGTCACCATAAACTTTTTTTTTCTTGGGGGTGGGGGTGGGGGTGGGGCAGAAGCTTGTTCAAGTTTGGCCAATTTATTTTATATTAACGCTTGGATCCTACCCAAAGCCCTGAAAGTAAGGCCCAGGCCAAGCCCAGTTGCAAAATGTATGAACCTCCTTGTGCTACATGTCTTCCCAGCATATGCCTTAAGTCATTCATATGCCTAGGCCCAACCCATTTAGACATCAGTTAGAAAATTAGGCCTAGAGTCAGCCCATAAGCTTGAGAGCCCAACCCAAATTTGGCCCAATACAAGCTGGACTCACATCAGGCCTGACCTGGCCTGGGCCATGAGCACCCCTAATCAATAGACCATGGCCTCTCTCTGAGTAGTTATTATGTAAATGGATATCCAATTATCTGAATATCTAAAGCTCTAGTCCAATTAAAATAAACATGGAAATGGAAACTGTTTTTAGATCATTGATAAAAATGGATCCAGACCTGGAACTTTTCTTATAAAATCCGGCATATTTTGTACCCGGATTTGGATCCGTACATGTTCCAAGCTGAGCACTAGAATTAGAGCTCACTATAGCCATAGGCTCTAATCATATTTACATTTTAGAGCCCTCACAGTATGTTTAACAAATCCTTTTTGGAACCCAGTGATCCAAGAATACTCATCTTCTTCCCTTTTCTTGTCTATGATAGACAGATTCAGCATTGGATCTATGCTTTTCCTTGACTAAGCAGTTGCTTGATTGAAGATGTATAAGGAGAGGGGGAAAACATCAATATTAGAAAGATAAGTCTAAAATTAAAACTAATAATTCAAAAGTTGTCAACATACTCATTGTTGACATGAATCGGCACCTCGGTATCACGCACATGCCGGGGATCGATCCATGAGTATTTAGCTGGATAGTATCACCCCCGGCGAGTGGGCCTAACCTAGCAAAATAATAATAATAATAATTTAAATGTTATTCTCTTGTGAGGATCATTGACCAACTAATCTAATGAAATCCTAACTAAACTAGGAAGAAAACAAATTCTTATAAAATCCTAACTAATCTAATGAGTTAGAAATATAATTTAGGAAAAACTTCACAAAGATATAAAGCTTTTGGCTCATTTTCATAAAAGTAAATGAAGATTTGAACATTTTAAGAAAGTAGAAAAGCTTTCTATAATTATTTCAATCAAGTCCTCTCCATTTTGAAAAATGACAAAAATACTCTTATATCATTTCTCAAAGTTTCCCATCAACAAATCATTTAAGAGAAATGATCCAGTCTAACCCAAATGACCTCCTGGGGCCCACTTCAACTACCTTTATGCATGAATGGTTAAAAAAGGGGATTTCAAATGACAAAAAAACAGATTCATTAAATTGTTATAATCATCAAAATCAAAATGGTCAAATTTAGGGAGGAAAGTGGTTAAGAAAAGAAAAAAAAACACGAAGGATATTTTTTTCAATAATCAAAAAGGTTTTATGGAGAGGACTTGATCGAAAGAACTGTGGAACACTATTCTATTTTTCTGAAATACTCAAATCTTCATGCACTTTTTTTAAAAATGAGCCAAAAGCTTTATACTTTTTTGAAAATTTTCCTATAATTAAATAAAATTGAAGGGAAATAAAAAGAGTCCTTCTATTGGCACACAAAAATTTTCTTTTCAAATACAAGGATTTTTTCTTTTTTCTTATTATATTTTTACCCCTTTATGAAATGACTAAAATAGCCATTATCCAACAAAAACTCAAATCAGATTTTCTTTTCACACACAATCTCCATTCTTCTTCCCTAAAGAGCTTCTCCCACCTCACTCTCCACTTCCTCCATCGTCCTTGGGCAACTCATCTTCACTCACTTGCATTTTCTTTTTTCTGGGCATCCTATCTCACTCTCCACTTCCTTCATTTTCCTTTGCAACTCATCTTTCATTCACATTCCTCCATTTGATTGTGCAATGAAGGAAGAGATGGACGAAAACAACAATCAAATGGTGCCTTTTAATCAAAGCAGTAGTGGAAAGGTATGTTTCATTGATATTTTTTTTCATTTTTGTATCTTTTGTAAATTTTTCATCTCGCCTGAAACTTCGTACCTCCCGATATGTACGGTATTTCAAAACCAAACATATAGCATATGTTCGGAAGTACAGGACCGAACATATGACATATGTTCGGACATATACATCCGAACATATACTATATGTTCGGTCTTACACTTCCGAACATATAGCATATGTTCAGTCCTGAGAGTCCGTACATATGCTATATGTTCGGAAGTAAATATCCGGACAGTGATATTAAATTAATATATTATGCAGGTCTCTACGCAAGAAAGTCAGGTTGGATCGGACTTTGTCATGGATTATACCAGTGAGTTTATAACTCAAGAGGTAAGACCAACTGTGAATTTATTATTCAAATTACATTTACTTATTACTAAATTCGTATTTAATTTGTTTATTTATTGTAGATATTTCACAGCCGCGATTCGTTGATCAGTTGGGCTCGTGGAGTAGGAAGGAAAAATGGGTTTGTTATTGTGATAAAGGTTTCAAATGCTGCTCGAGTGGGTGTCAAAGCTAGAGTACTCCTTGCTTGCAAGAGAAGTGGACAATATAAACAAGGAGAGTGCCAAAAGCGAAAGAGGATCAAACAAACCGGTTCAAAGAAATGTGGATGTCCTTTCGCACTAAAGGGTAAAAAGTTAGACTCAAATGATGATTGGATGTTGGAGGTCATATGTGGTGTGCATAACCATTCGGCCGCGGAATATTTATAAGGGCATTCATTTGCAGGAAGATTATCAGAGGAGGAAACAAAGTTGCTGGTTGACATGTCGAAGAGCATGGTTAGACCAAAAGAAATTTTGGTTACGTTGAAACAAAGAAGTGAATTAAACGTAACCACAATGAAGACCATATGCAATGCACGCTACAAATATAAAGTTAATGAGCGGGGTGGAAGAAGTCAGATGCAACAACTACTTGGTAAGTTGGCAGAGCATGATTACATAGAATGGCATAAGAATTGTGAGGATAGCGAGATTGTAACTGACTTAATTTGGACGCACCCAAAAAGTATAGATTTGTTGCGTGCATTTCCACATGTCTTGATAATGGACTGTACTTACAAGACCAATCGTTATCGCATGCCTCTTCTGGAAATTGTTGGAGTCACATCCACAGACATGACTTTTTCTGTATGCTTTGCATACCTTCATGCTGAACGTGAAGAAAATTATGCATGGGCACTAGGTGTATTGCGTTCTATTATTGGCGATGGTATTCTTCCTGATGTCATTGTGACGGATAGAGAATTGTCACTCATGAACGCCATCAAACCTGGTGCTACTCATTTATTATGCAAATGGCACATTAATAGAAACGTATTGGCGAGATGCAAGAAGTTGTTCGAAATGAAAGAAAAATGGGACAGGTTTATTATGAGCTGGAATATGTTGGTGTCTTCATCCACAGAAGATGAGTTTGGTGAACAACTCAGTAAGCTAAATAATGAATTCAGCACGTGCCCTGATGCACTCAATTGCGTGAAAGGTAGTTGGTTGGATGCTTACAAGGAGAGATTTGTCTCCGCATGGACAGACAATTGTGTCCATTTTGGGAATACTACCTCGAACAGGTAATTTTTAAAAAAATTACTTTATTTGATTTATGCTTATTAATTAATAAGACTAACCTCTTAATAATCCAACGCAGGGCCGAGAGTTCACATGCACAGCTCAAAACACAGCTTGGATCAAGTCAAGGAAATTTTGAAGCAGTTTGGTCTAAAATCCACAATTTGCTTGAGTTGCAGCATACCAATATCAAAGCTTCATTTGAGAAAAGTAAGACAGTTGTGCAACATAATTTCAAGCCGGCAGAATACAAAGAGCTTCATGGTAATGTCTCTAAAAATGCACTTGAGAAAATTTTAACAGAAACCAAGAGAGCTAATCTAGTTAGAATTGACGCCAGTGTGTGTGGTTGTGTTATTCGACGCACACATGGATTACCCTATGCGCATGAGATTGCTAAATATATAAGTCAAAGGCGGCCTATTCCTCTAAGCTGTGTACATCAGCATTGGTGTAAGCTTGATATGTTGCCAACTGCCTCGTCGATGACGAGTTCTTTTATGGGTTTGGATTGCAAGGCAGATTTGGAGTTACTTGAAAAACGGTTCAATGAGTATGATTCCACCAGAAAATTACAACTTCTAAAGAAGATACGGGAGCTATCTATACCAGACAGCACTCATTTGATTGAACCCGAAGTGATATCAAGAACAAGAGGTAGACCAAGTATGAAAGCTGACACATCAACTCGACGAGATTCAAGCGCTTTTGAATTGCTACCGTCTGCACAGGATAACTATTCTCCTAAATCAGTTGCAGTGAAAGATGTTAAAAATAAAGGACAAATGTGATTCAAACCAAAGAGAAATGAAAAGATAAGGGCGATTCGTACGAAGTCAAAGAACATCAATAATTATGTGGACTCATTTCCCGTGGGGTTGAGACCTTACATTAAAGTTGTAAAGGATATTGCAGCTGATGGTAATTGTGGATTCAGAGCAATCGCTGGATTGGTAGGCCTAGCCGAGGATGAATGGAGACAAGTCAGAAGCAATTTATTACAAGAGCTGCATGTAGACCACTGCAGACAATTATATGGAGTGGAGGAAAGAGTTGAGGAATTGGTTGAAACATTATCATGCATGGATGACAACCCATTGATAGATTATTGGATGACTATGCCTGACATGGGACATCTCATAGCATCACGTTATAATTTGGTGTTATATCATTTGAGTAGAGAACAATGCCTGACTTTCCTGCCTTTGCGATCTGTGCCAGTGCCGATACCTTCTCGGAACGAGGGAACAATCGGTTTTGTTAATGGGAATCATTTTGTACAATTGTTTTTAATACCTGGTCATCCAACTCCGCCTATTGCAAATAAGTGGAAACAGTTTCATTATCCTTGTGCGGATGGATGGGAGACTCCATTGTCCTTTTAATCATTTAATGAAGTTGAAGATGTTTTTTTTTTGTGCATTCTATTAAAATAAGCTTTTTTTATTTTGAATGTGGTTGGGTGGGTGCTTATTAAATTGAATGCAGACTCATTAAAAAAAAAGTTAAATTCGTAACTGTAACACTGTTCGGATACACAGTGCCGAACATGTCCATATCGTTTGGTTCTGAGTGCCCGAACATTATGGACATGTTCGGCACTGAAGTTCCGAACATTATGCATATGTTCGGAACTGAGTGTCTGAACAACAACGTTTTGTTCGGCACTGTGTATCCGAACGGAGGTTCAGTTATCCTACTTTGACAGTATATTGACAGCAAGTACATCCATATTCAAATTATACAAGAACATCGTCTTAAAATAACCATGTTAGTACTTGAAAAAAATATATTACAATGATTTTTTATTTTTGGTCAATTATAACAACTGTTTACATTTCTTCAACTGTCCCTTCCCCTCCTAGTCCTAGTGCGACTGTAAGTTTGTGAACTCATGTGGGGATGTCGAAAGGTTCATTGAGCATCTTCAATTGAAACTCCCCGTAATACATGTGCCAACTGATTCACATGGGTATATAATCCCCGCGGGTCTTCAACTCAATGGTCTTCACCACTTTCTGTAACCTCATCAAGAATGATCAGTGCATCCGAATTACGCTGCTGATAGTTAATCATACCGCTACCGCTTGGCTCATTTTCTTCGGGACGGGGCGCGAAATTAGAATGAAAGTTTGGGTGTTGTAATATCCTCCACGATACTCGTGCATACCAATCCATATATCCGGGAACGCAATCTGCAGGACGCCTAACTGGTTGACTATGATTCAATGCAGATAGTAGGTGATTAGGCCATCCCTCCCAAACTTGATTGATATATTGATACGCGATTTGATAGTCACAGGCAGTCGGACCTCGCGTAGCACGAATAGGGGCTAATGGCGGTGGAGGAATCGTCTGAACTCTCCCAAACTGTCTGAGCACCCTATCTGGGTGATAAGGCTCAACAACATCCATACATTTGATGCACCGACAGTAGTATGCAACTTCATTGAAAGGATGATATTGTCTAACATCACGATATGGGTCCCAAGTCACCTGAAAGTAGTTAGTCCAATCGTAAGATATGAAAGTATATAATAGAAAATAAAAAGTTAATCCGATACACTATTTAAAAAAAACGTTAAGTTAATTACCTGATCAGCACTCATGACATCAATTCTCTCTCGTATGCTTTGCAAAGGAGCAGACTCTTTACGAGGAAACCAACGATGGACCCGGGGCTGAATGGCTTGATAGAGTAAGTTTGGAGTCGGAACCAAACTTTCGAAGTGTTCGTACACCCAAGCTTCTAGTAGAGTCAAATAGCCGGCTATTTGTTTCACTTCATGCCTGCTTGCTAACCCCAACTGCCTGTATAAGTATGCTAGTGCAGCAGCACCCCATGCATATGAACGTATGGCCTCTACAACCACGAGTTTTGTAAGGAATGATCGGCACCCGTGTGCCACTCTTGTCAGTAAACAAGGTACGACCCAATAAGTACAGAAGGTAAGCTCTTACTGCAGAGTCTATCATCTCGTCCCCATCATCGTCAGACAAACTGGCAAACCTTTCCCGTAACCACTCCAATCTAACTGATTGGCCCCGCACTTGTATTAACTCGTTATGTGCTTCTACCGGTTCTACTCCTAGTGCATCAACAAGGAGTTCTTGAGCTTCTTCATATGACATTCTTTCATTATAAGAAACCGTCCGCCCAATCACTGGGATGCCTAGGATAGATGCAACATCATATAAGGTGATGGTCATCTCACCAAAAGGCATATGAAAGGTGTTCATCTCAGGTTGCCACCTTTCCACAAAACTAGATACAGTAATCTTATTGACGGAGCGGTAAGATGCAGTCACTAATGGAGTCAATCCGGACCTCGAGACTAAATCTCTAAACCTGTCAGACTCATTCAGTTGCCACAAAGGCACTTTCTGCCCATGACTTAGACATTTCAGTGGGCCTCGATCCTGCATTCAACCATTAATACATAATTAAATAAATTAACAAATGAATAAAACTTTCATATGAAACAAGTGAAACACACCTGTCCAATCCAAATGTACCCAGCTGTATGTGTATCAAAGCTAGTCAATAAGGACCTATCTTGTGGCCCCAGGGCTGGTTGATCTTCCATCTCTTGTTGTTGTTCTTCCTCTTCCTTAGATACCTCTGGGTCTTCCACAACCTCTTCTACTATCTGACGTTGCTTCCTATTTGAAGCAGTAGGTCGCACCCGAGAAGAGCTTGGCCGGTCCATTTCTAAAATATGAAAGAAAAAAATTTTATTTGACTGCTAGATCTCTATATGTTCGGACCTGAGTGTCCGAACATATTACTTTTGTTCGGACCTGAGTGTCCGAACAAAAGTAATATGTTAGGACACTCAAGTCCGAACAAAACCAATTTGTTCGGACGTTAGTGTCCGAACATTTGCAACCCGTTCGGTCAATCAGAGCCGAACAGTCGCGATTTCTGAACCTAAAACCGCGACGATGGTGGGTCAAATGCAACCCAAAACTATTTAAAAACAGTAACATTATTTGTCAAAACTTACATTGAATGAAAATCTATCCTAATAACAAGTTTCCATGGAAAAATAAGTAATCTAAGATGGAAAGAAAATGGTAAAGAATAGATAGGAAAGAAGAAGAAATGGTAATGTTGGAAGGATCCATTTACCTTTGGAAGAGAAGGGTGTCTAGAGGAATAGGAACGCCGGTGGCATGCCAGAGAATCGCCGGAAAATAATGATCCAGTCGGTGGAGTGGAAGTCCCTTTTGGTTTGTGTGTGGGAAGAACAAGAAGAAGATGTGTGTGGGAAGAAAAAAGAGGGGAATGAATATAAGGGCAGTTTAGGAACTTTTGATGTGTGTGGAAAGAAATACATTCATTTTTAAATTTTATTAATGTGTGTGGAGAGGAATTGTGTGGGAAAAGATAAATTTTGTGTGCCAATAACAGGACTCAAATAAAAATAAAAGGCATGTCGTCATTAGCTGAAGTGGGCTTGTTGGGCCTGCACTTGACTTTGAGCCAACTTTTATAGTCCTCATCTCTAGTTCCATTTGTGAGAGTTTGGAATTCTATATGGGGTTGGAAATATCTCAATGAGTTAATTAATATAAATATATAAATCTGACAAAACAGACTGAATAAAGTTGATAAAATGGTACAAAAAATTGAACAGTCTAGGGCTTTGGCATTAAGACCCACTTTCTCAAAGTCTCAAGCGCACTAAACTTCTAGTAGGCCCTAGTAGCTATAATTTTAGATCCAAACGCTCGTCTGAGTTCTATATATCATTGAAAAGCTAATGACAAGTATATTAATATAAAATATAGATACATGCCATATTCCAAACCTAGTAAAATGGTGCAGGAACTCAATTTTAGGGCTTTAAGCATTAGGCTCACTCTCATGGGGTCCCATGCACATTGAACTTCTTGCGACTACGAGCTAAGATTTGAAAATCAGACCTTTGAGTTCAATATCCCATTGAGAAACTCATGACAATTGGAACAACATGAAATATAGATAAAAGCCATCTAAAGATAGAAAACAATTTTATAAGAAGATTAAAAGAAGAGGATTTTACGAGAAAACACCATTTGGACGGCCATGCATGAAAAAGGATCTCATAGTTTTTAATATATAAAACAAACCCTTCCTCCAATTTTAACCTCTTGTTTTACCTTTTACACAGATGGATGATATCGTCCCTTATTTCAATTGAGAGGTCTTCTTCTTCCTCTTACTCAATCCCCTACGTCATTTATCGCCTGACCCAACACCCACAACACCTCCATCGTTCTCGACACATCCGTCCTAGCCACATGTAATGGCTTGAAGAAGCAACAGCAACTGAAACCGAATTTAGAGATAAGTTTCCAATGATGTGGCAATTTCACAAAAATTCATACAAGAAGCAAGTCCAAATCAATGAACAACCATTTAAGAGGGAGCCTACGAAGCAACGCAGAAAAACCCAAAATCAGGGCTGGCTCGAGATAATTTAAGGCCTAAAGAGATAATCCTAAATGATGCCTCAAATTATCTATTCTTTTCTCTCTCTCTCTCTCTCTCTCTCTCTCTCTCTCTTTAAAAGTTTTGAGTATCTGGATTTGTATTTTCTAATAAACATATTAATCATTTGTAAACTATAACTAATAATATTTACAAATAGAATGAACACTAACTATAATAAAACATACAATATGAGCTTGTAATTAAAAAAATCTTAAAAGAATAAAACAATAGAACTTGATTTAGTGATTAATCATTATTGGCCATAAAAGATTGTAGATGTAGATGAGTTTCGAATTTGATGCAGCTTTTTCATTATGGAAAAAAAAGGATTTATATTTGAGTTAGTGAATTATGATTAACATATATTATAAAAAATATTCACATATATTATCAAAACATATCGACATATAATACTAAAAAACAGAAAAAACAAGAAAAAAAGAAGATTGGTTTAGAAATTAAAAAAAAAAGTAGTTATAAAGAAAGCCAATCTATAAGAGAGAGAGAGGGTAAGAGAGTTAAGAGTACCTGCGATGGAAAAGCATTGGTGGAGAAACTTTAATTTCAGAAATCTCATTGGTGAGGTGGCAAGCATGTTGAGATTTGTTGGAATTCCAAAGGCTACTATGTAGATAAAAAAAAGGATGACACTTGTTTTAATACTGTTTTGAAATGTGAAAAGGCGACTTAAGTGGGATGTGATACTAATTACTATTATGGGGCCTTATTTTTTGGGGAGAAAAAAAACTATGGCATTGCTTTAATGCTTTTTGTAGAATGTGAAAAGATTACTTTAATAGGATGTGATACTATTGGGCCTTATTTTTTGGGGGCCTAAAGCAAGTGCTTTTCTTGCCCTATGGTCAAGCCACCCTTGCCCAAAATGGCAAAAGTTTGATTCACAAAACCCGAGTGTTTAGCAAGAGGAAAGATGAAAATCACTTACCGCAGAAAACCCATATCTTCCCTTTCCTCCTAAGGCAGAAAAAATAAAAAGCTTCTTAAGTGGGGAAGAAAATCAAGAAACAAGAAGAGATGGGTGTTCTGGGTTTTCTCCTACTTACCTAAACAACCTTGTTTCTTTCTTTCCTTCAAAGTCTGAAATTGTCATGCCCCAAAACCGGGATCCTGCAGCGATCCGATCTCGGGGAGCGTGATTTGGGGTTAATTAAAAATTTCATTTCTCCCCAGGATCCACGTGTGTGAGGAAGGCAAAATTTTCCAAACACATCAAAATATTTCGCGGAAGCTTATGTGGTGTTGCGACCCAGAGCCCGTGGCCATCGGGTTCCGTGTTGCACTCAATCTGTCAGCATAAAGCTGTCATAGCAGTATTCAAACTCAGACTGGAACAAACCAAGATAATAACATGTACAGAGCTGACAGTAACAGGCTTATCATTACCCAAGCATATTCAAGTTATAAATTTAATAAGTGCATTAGTTACATTCCCAAGAAAAAGGCTAACAAAAGCCGTACAGAACAACAAGCTAAACAAATACTACCCAAGTATATAACGTAACTCCGGAGTCAAGCATGACGTCTACATGACATCGCTGACACAACAAGCCTGCAAAACTCGTGGCTCAAAAGCCAACTGCACATGAACTAGCTCAAGACGAGGACCTGCTGCCTAGAGCACCTAAGTGTAGAATATCAGACACGACGGTCTGGCAAGTGATCAATTTAGGCAAGAACATAAGTAAAATCAAAGCTTTAAAAGAAACAATATTTAAAACATTTCACTGAGCTTGAAATGGATTTACAAGGTTTATAACGATGCATGAACAAGATGCTCATCAAGAAAACAATAGTCAATGAACGAAATATGAAACGAAACTAAAATGAATACATATAATATCATGAATAGTTAAATCCACAAAGAGCTCATCCTTTCTCCATCATACACCAAGATAAGAGTAAGCACGCACGACAAGCATGGCATGCAAAACACGATCCCACGCCACACGAGGTAGAAGGGGAGGCCGGCCACGGAACCGAAACACACACTATGTGTATAAAATACATGACTAATCTGCAGATAGTCCACATGTTTAAGGACCCCCGGACAGTGGATCAGACTGAAGGGGCAGTCCAAGCTCAGTGGTATTTACTTAAATTCATGAATGCACAAAACACGGCGATACACATACTAAACATGTCGAAATCAAGAGGAAAATCACTTGTCACACGAGCACGACAAAGCTAGCAAGATGACATAAAATCATATGCATAACGAACTTAGGAAGTGACCCCCTTTTTGGTTCTTGAAACAAATCTTGAAACGAGCTTATACTTGAAATTCAAAACAAGTGCATGTCGGGATTGGTGTATGCCCTAAAGCCCACTAGCTGCACTCTCATCTTTTGTTACTGGATATTTACTGGTTATTTAATGGAAAGACTCTTTTATGCTTAAACATGTATATATGTTTGGTTGTGTAAGGCCCATTCTTTCTAGTAAATGAATTAGGTGTGTAGTGTCTACACACAGATAGGTCTAATTCATGGACAACTGGAAACATCATATTTGTTCATAACTGAAAGATGGGGCTGGGCACTTCATCTTGGTAGAAGTTATAATGAGAGACTCTCCTGTATTCAGGGTGACTTACCTAAGTCATGGGAGGGCTTTCCCGGATTCATCTCATTAGTGCATATGTAATGCATTGAACAGGACCATGGTAGGTGTGATCTCTAAAATAGTACTATCACAGAGAGAGATCAAGTCACCTCATGCTACTGAGTGACCGGTGCTCTTAATCTTGAGCATTTGTGGATGAACTGACGAAGTCAAGTTCTTGTGCTTTAATTCACTATGGGTGAGATTCTTTTCATGGGTCAACAGCTCTGTGTTCTGGGTACTCGGACTTGATCAGTTGGGACGTGCAGATGCAATATAGAATCTATGCCATCTGATGATGCAATGATCGTCCCCTTAGAATTATCCGATTAATCATCAAAATCTAAGATCTTAGTATATGGATGTTCCATATGGATATTGAACTTGTGGGGTCGCTCCCTGGATCAAGAGAATGATATTCGAATGATGATTATGTTTAAGGATATGAAGTTCTAAGGTTTAGATATAATCGGGAAGGTTGATAGTACATGTGATAACCTGACTCGATCATGGATGTTACATAGAGGGGCATTCAGGTCATTACACTTAGTAGGTCGAAGACAACCGTCATTTTATGACGAGCTTATTATATTATATATTTGTCCTTGGAGTTCAACCATAACTCTTTAGTGGAATGAGTTAAGGTTAAAATGGTCTTAATGTTGCTATGGGTTTAGCATGGACATTTTGGTCATTTTGGGAGCCAATGGCAAATATGTCTTTTGGTCCCTTCTCTAGTCACTTACCAAGATTGGCATGGTTTCCTAAAATGTTTAGATAACATTTGGATGAATTATTTTAGTGGAAAAATAATTTTGAGTTTAAATTCAAATAGGCCTTTGATGGCATACATGAATTTAACTCTAGATAAATTGTATGTGGGCCATGGTGTGCATTAATATGTGAGGCGTCCATAATGGGATATCCATGGGTAAGGTTTCCAACTTTGAGTAGGACTCTCTACTTGGAAAGTTGGACTC
Source organism: Litsea cubeba (assembly GCA_012931725.1). Lineage (NCBI taxonomy): Eukaryota > Viridiplantae > Streptophyta > Magnoliopsida > Laurales > Lauraceae > Litsea > Litsea cubeba. The sequence continues at coordinate 98,746,966 of CM022946.1, read as the reverse complement.
CTCTTTGGATTAGTATTCCTATGAGAAAGTTTCTTTTTTGGATTAGGAACTTAAAATTAGTAAGTGTTCTACAACTAGGATTACTAATTGCATGGGAAGTTCCTTTTAGTTTCCTTTTCTAATTGGAGTGTTTCTTAAAGGTAATAAGTCTTTCTTTTTAGGACATCGATGAGAATTAGGAGAGATAAACTTTTAGGAAAGGTTTCCTCAAAGTTTCTATAAAAGAAACCCAAACACCTCTTGGACGTCCAACACTAGAAGAGAGCCAAAAAGGTGCCACACGTCCAGCTCTTGGAGTAGTTTCTTCTTCATTGAAGGAACTTTGAGATCTGAGATTTTTCCTTAGAAAAATAATTCTTGATTCCTAGATTAAGATCCCACCATCTTAGCCAATCAGATTTGGAAGTGAGATAGAGAAGAAGATCAAAGGCAATACTAGTGCAGAAAATTCCAGCAACTTGTTTGCTAATTGCAAGTCTGAGTTCGGGCCTTTGGATCTATTTTTTCAGAGATTTGAAGTCTACAAATCTTCGAGGTAATAGTCTTCTTCATTCTCCTTTAATTATACACTTGTTGGTCATGAATTCATGGAGTTCTCATGCGATTACTATGGCTGATTTATACTGTCCAAATCAGATTTTTTAAAATCTGTCATGTTACAAATTAGCCATGAATGTCTTCCGCTAATTCAGATCTGAATCGCAGTTTCTTTCAGTGCACGATGGTATTTTCTTGTATCAAAACGAGGTTCGTAAACAAAGTCTATCAAGCATATGTTAAGACCATTCATTGACCCTTGTGTAATTGGAATCCAAATACCGAAAAATTAAATGGGTTGGTGCCCCCGAAGTTAAGAAAGTATTTCAGATTTCATATGCACAATGTCAAGTTAAAAAGTCTTTAGCATAATATAGTTTTCAATCCCACAGAAATCCTTCAAAACAGAGCTTTTGGCAATTTCGGTCAGCTCTCGGTCACCTGTTGGCTAGCCGAGGTGGGGTATGTCGGCTAGCCGCCAGCTGACCGCTGGATAAAAAATAGAGAAATGCAGCTCTCGGGAAAAACGACCGAAATGAGACTCGGTTGGCTATCGGTTAGCCGAAATAGGGATTTCGGTTAGCCGCTAGCTGACCGAAAAGTCTAAACGCGATGCAGGTCTTGGGAAAAGGAACCGATAGGATTCGGTTGGCTGTCGGCTAGCCGAAATGGGGATTTCGGTTAGCCACCAACTGATCGACAGCTGACCGACAGAGCATGGACAATGCATTTCAAGTCAGATTTTCACATTTTTATTCTCTCCTTCATTCTCATTTCTAAACCACCTGCACTCCCCAAGCCACCATGCTTTCCAAGGGATAAAATTTGAACATTTAAAGGCCATTCCATCCAAAACTAAATCATTCATTTCATTGAAGACGTAAAACTCATTCCATACATTAAATCACATATGCTTGCAAATCCAAAACAAGATTCTAGGAACTTGGAAAGATCATCAACATCAATTTAATTAGAGAAACTGAAGCTAATGATTTTAAAGAGCATAAACATAACATACATTTTGATATTAAGCATTAAAATCATGCTTTTAAAGGAAATAGTGAAACCCACATTGCAATGTATGAAAATCCTACAAAGATTACCTGCCTTAGCCCAAAATCAAGCAAATCTCTCACAAATCCAATCAAAGAGTTGTCCCACGAAATCTACACAAAAGCCCCAAAACAGAACACACAAAAATCACATTTTTGGTCAACACAAATTTCCATTTCGAAAATGGGTTTGAAAGTATGAAAAACAAGCTCTTTATGAGCTAAATAAACTTCATAAAAGAGATGGGTTCAAGCTCTTACTTGTAGCTAGCCAAAGAAGAATAAGAGAGCTAGAAGAAGATGAATAGTGGCAGGGATTTGTCCAAAAAACGTGCCTAGCTGAAGCTTGAGATAAGAGGAAAAGAATGGTGAAATCGGATTTGAGATTGGAGCTTCCTAGCCTTAGATCCAAGAGAAAGAAGTTGGGGAAGAAAGGTCTTCTCCTCCCAGCTCTAGGTCAAGAAAGTTGGAGGAAAAATGAATAATGAAGAGAGAAAGGAAGAAGATGACTTAAGTAACTTGAAAATGAGGCCCATTACAGCTGAAACTTGAAGTGGCCAAAATATGGTCTTGCGGGCCCCGGACGAGATCGACGAAGAAGATTAAAATGATAATTGAAAAATCTAGTTTCCAAAAAGTATAATTTTGACATGGTTTTGAAATTTCAAAAATTATGTCCAGATTTAGCATGAAAAGTCAATTTTACCCTTTTGGGCCAAAACACAGGTTTCTGGGCTTCAAACTAGGGCTGCACAGAACCGGACCGCAGACCGGACCGGACCACAAAACCGGACCGGACCGGACTGGATTTGCGGTCTTAGTGGTCCAAATCCGGTCCGGTCCAGGCCTTTTGACTGGACCGGACCGGATTTATTAAAATAATATTTTTTTTTTCATATTGATGCGCCCTTGAGACATGAGCCCAATACCCCATCATTCATTCATTTGACATTTGTCCACTTTTTAGATGTGAGGTGAAAATGAAAAAAAAAAACGAAAAAAATGAGAAAAAAATGAGAAAAAAAATGAAAACCGGTCCGGACCACTTTAAGTGGTCCAACTGGACCAGTTTGGACCGGAACGGACCGGACCACTTATAAATCAGAAAAACTTGATTATCCTCCCATGCTTACACGCGCAATCCAAGGCGACCCTGGGTTGCCAGACTGGGTCCAACGGATCTCAAAATTTTCCAAAGCTATATAAAATCTATTCAAACTCTCAAACAAAGCCAAACCACTACTAATCTCACTTAAAAAGCAAAACCATAATAAAGAAAATACTAAATTCAAAAATTGGGGGTCGGGGTCTTACAGAAATACACAGACATCTCAAATGAGGGAAGTTGTCAATTATATGAGATGAAATAGTAGGATAAGAAATAAGAAAATTATTCTGTGTTCAGTTTTTTTCTATACTTGTCTCTGGAAATCACAGGTAGTACAGATGAAAGAAGAAGGAAAAGTAAATAAGACAACAAGAGGCCAATCCTGGGGTCCCCTGTTGCAACAAGTTAAAACTACAAACCGCATTTGAGTAGAAAAAATAAAGGATGATCGATGAAAAAAATTATGTATTTGAGTTTTTTTTTTTTTTTTTTTTTCTAGGCCATTTTCTCATTGGATTGAGGAATAAGAGGATGATCAATCTTTTGAAGTTTACAATTCAGAACCCCTCATGTCACATACAACGATAGAGGTGTTAAGGATGATGAAGATGTTTTTTTTTTGTTTGTTAGTGCTATTGTTTGTTGGTGCCATATCTCGAACCCATGACCTTTGGTTTAAACCATAGGGTCAACCATCTTGACAACGCAGTGATCGGCAATGATGATGGAGATATTGTGGGTGGTGGATTTGGTGAGAAAAACAATGAGAGAGATGGAAGAAGAGGAAGTAAAAGACACGCGTGACGACATCACTGCTGAATTGAAACAAGACAATATCGCCACTTGGTGCAAAAGTTCAAAAAAAGAGATTAAAATTGACGGGAAAGCCTTTTTTGTGTAGTAGAAATTATGAAATCTTTTTACGGGCCATTTAAAGGGTTTTAACTCTCTTGAAAGAAACGAGAGACATTCAAACCACCATGTTAGGAGTATATTTTGGGCTCCCACATGCATTCAACTTCTAAGGGCTATAACATTGGGTTAGATTTCTGATTTCCATTTGGGAAGCTCAAGAGGAGTAGGTTAACATGTTGCAAAGATCTTGGCTAAGAAATCGGTAAGGGAGTAAGAAATCGGACTTAACATAACTGAATTAGGTAGGTACGACTGAATTCTCTTGGACGACAAAACTTTGTGTGGGGAGATTTCCAGAACCACAGGATTACGCTAATCACAGCCATCAGATGAGACTAAGCACTCTCACGTGCCATCCGCGTGCCATCCACGTGGCACCAAGCTCACCTCGGCTACCAAGACAGGGGGTTCGGCCGAAGTCAGGCAGCTCCGGGCCACTAGCGCTGAACTGAGCCACCCCGGGTGCCATTTCGGCAGAAAGCTCCACCTCGGCTGAAGAAGCCGGGATGAAAGCCGAAGCAAGGAAGAGCCTCCACTTGCGCCCCTCACCCCCCACGTCATCAGGCACATGGAGGGATAGGGGCACGAGCTAGTGGGACAGACGCGACATCCAGCCGCTCACGATCTTCGCCAGATCCCTGACAGGGCGGCATCCAGCGGCTGAGGCCACATCAGGGCAAGGCCCGAGGGCAGATCCGATGGTACCCTACCGCCAAAGGCGTCCAACACGATTTGGCCCAACAAGACGCGTATTAAATGCGACGTGGCCCAACAAGACGCGCATTAAATGCGACGTGGGCTGACCCGACGCGCATTTAATGCAAAGTGGGCTGGATTGGACCGCATTCAATGCAACGTGGGCTGATCGTGACTTCCCAGTCGAATCACGGGACCCATACCAAAATATCCTCCAAGGATACGACCCAAGCCTCTATAAATAGAGCCTCAAATCACCATCAAAGGTACGCACATTCTCATACACAGAGCCGTTACTCTGCCTCTCTTCTTCCTCTCCTCCCATTGTTCCAGTTTTCTCACTGACTTTGGCATCGGAGAGCCTTGCGCCGCCCAGGCCAGGGTCCTCTGACCGTGTGTTCTTCCCTTTCAGGCTTTCGGACGGTACCCAGTCATCATCATTGTTGGATAAGTCCTCTAAGGCTCCCCAGTTATTGTGGGTCATTATTTCCTGCACCTACAATTGGCGCCGTCTGTGGGGAAGTAATATCCCAACCTTCCCAACCTTCTTAACCTCAATCTCTCAGAAGCCATGCCTCCGAAAGCTAGGAAGGGCGTAGAGTCCTCGAGAGCAGCGCTCGAGCTGCCACCACCGTCGACGGACGTCCCTCCTCAAGGGCGCTCCCGCACGGTGCATGGCACGTCCGCAGGCGAGGGCCGCTTAGGCTCTCAGCTCTTTGTCGAGTTCCCCCTCCAAGAGGGGCTCGAGGCCTCGATCTCAGCAGAAGAAGTCATGCCACCCAGACGCGATGAGCGTCGGCATGAGCGTCCTCGGAAGGACAAAGCCGTGGCCGTGGGAGAGACGCGCCACGTCCAACCCCCTGCCACTGGAGGGGTTCTCGAAGCCCAAACTGCTCTCCTCCAGAGGCAAGAGCAGCTGATTCGCGAGCTCCAGCAGCAGCTGAGGGCAGCGCAAACTGCCTCCTTGAGGCAGGTCTCTGAGCCTCAAGGGAAAGGGGGGAACGCCCCCAGCAGGGCAGCCCAGCCTCCCCGCGAGGATCTCAGAAACCATCTGGACCATAAGCGGAGCCAGATTCGAGACGAAGGCTCGAGCAACAGCCGGAGTCATCATAGCCGCGATGGCCGAACTCATAGCCATCGCAGCCCGAACCACCCCAAGCGAAAGCCCAGAGCTCAGACCCCAGAGAAGGACGATGAGCAGGAGCGATTTGACAAACGCGTCAGATTGGCTCTCCAGCACAACTTGGACGTGCGGGATCAGAAGCAGATCTGTGGTCACACTGATCTGGGGGGCTCACCCTTCACGAAAGACATTGAGCGCACCCCCTTGCCTAGAAAATTCTCTGTCCCGCGGTTCAGTCCCCTACGACGGACTGTCCGACCCGTCCGCTCACCTCCGACACTTCTCCCAGAAGATGTCCATCTGGGGGAATGAAGGTCACCTGAACTGCAAAATCTTCTCCTCCAGTTTGGGTGACCTCCCCCTGAGGTGGTTCTGCTCTCTCCCAGAGAAGTCCATTTCGAGTTGGAAGGAGCTCCAGCTCTCCTTCCTGAAGAAGTTCCAAGCCTACAGCGTCGTCCCCAAGAAAGAAGGGGACCTCCTCGCCCTGAAGATGAAACAGGGTGAGACCCTCGCCATCTTCGCCCAGCGATTCTGGGCGGTCTACAGCCAGATTGAGGGCACCAGGGAAGAGATAGCAATCTACGCCTTCCAGCATGCCCTGATCCCCGGCCACGACTTGCGGAAGGACTTGGCCGGGAACCCCCCAGAATCCATGCCAGAGTTGATGTCCCGGGTAAAGCGCTTCATCGCCCAGGAGGAAGACGAGATCCGAGCCCGGGATCAGGAAGGGCATCCGGAGCCCGAGCAGAAGAGTAGCCAGCCTCGGCAGAGAGGTGGGAGGCCCTTCCAGAAGCAGGAGCCCAGGCAGGCCTGGGTCTCCAGGTCGGCGAAGCCTGCGTCGTCCAGGTCTGGGGGCGCCTGGAAGCCCAGACCTCCCTCCAGCGCCAATCAGAGCGTCAACGTCGTCTTCAAGGAGCCGATCTACCGCATCCTGACCAAGATCAGGTCCAAGCCATTCTTCAAGTACCCTCAGCCCATGAAGAATGAGCCCACCTCCGGCAGCCGAAGCAAGCTCTACTGCTCCTTCCATAGGGGTAACGGGCACAAGACCGAGGACTGCAAGACTCTCCAGTGGTACGTGGAGAAGCTGGCCGAAGAAGGCCACATTTCAGAGTTCGTCAAGGCAGGTGATGCCGGCGGCAGCGAGGGCCGGATTCACCAGAGCGCAGCCCAGGCTCCCGACAGTGAGGATTCAGAGAAGATCATTAACGTGATCCATCTGGCGTCCTCAGCTCCCGCTTCCTCGTCCCGGGGCAGCTCCCAGGCCCGTGCCGAAGCCAGGCGGGCTTCGCACGCGAAGGAAGTAATGAAAGCCGAACTCGCTCCGGCATCCAAGAAAGCCCGCCGCGACCGACCCGCCATCTCGTTCTCAGACAGAGACCTTGAAGGAATCCAGCTCCCTCACAACGACCCCCTGCTCCTCACCATGAAGCTGAAAGACTTCACAGTGAAGAGGATCCTCGTCGACTCCGGCAGCTCCTCCGAAGTCCTCTACTACGACTGCTTCAAGAAGATGAAACTCTCCGAAGCAGACCTCACGGAGGTCCGTACACCCCTGCTAGGGTTGTCCGCCACGCCAGTCTACCCCAAGGGCAGGATTACCCTGGAGACCCGAGTTGGCGGAGCCTCCGTGACGGCCGACTTTCTAGTCGTGGACGCCCCTTCTCCCTACAATGTCATTCTGGGCAGAACGTGGCTCCACAAGTTAGAAGTAGTCCCTTCTTCCCTCCACCAGAAGCTGAAGTTCGTCCTTGAGAACAAGGAGGGCAAGATGGAAGTAGTCACAGTGGAGGGAGATCAGCAGCAAGCCAGGCAGTGCATGCTGGCCGCAGTCCCAGCAGTGAAGGAGCCAGAGCGCGTCAACCTCGCCGAGTTCGAGAAAGGCCTCGATGAAATCGGCCGAGATCCCGAGAAGAAGAGCATCGAAGACCTGGCCGAGGTCAGGCTGAACCCGGCAGACCCAGACAGGTTCTTCCTGGTTGGCACCCAGCTGCCAGACGAGGAGAGGGCCGAGCTCTCTCGGTTCTTGATGCAGAACGTCGACGTCTTCGCTTGGAGCCCAAGCGAAATGCCTGGGGTCGACCCTGAGGTCATGTGCCACAGGCTGAATGTGGATCCCGACCACAAGCCGGTAGTGCAGAGAGCCCGTAGGACAGGGCTGCAGCAGACAGATGCGGTCGTCGAAGAGATCGACAACCTGCTAAAGGCAGGAGCCATCCGGGAAGTCCAGTACCCGGTGTGGCTGGCCAACACGGTGGTGGTCAAGAAGAAAACTGGGAAGTGGAGGGTGTGCGTGGACTTCACAGACTTGAGCAGAGCCTGCCCTAAAGATAGTTTCCCCCTTCCAAAGATTGACCAACTGATCGACGCCACCGCCGGTCACGATCGGATGAGCTTCCTCGACGCCTACAGAGGCTACCACCAGATCCCGCTCTACGAGCCTGATGAGGAGAAAACATCATTCATAACCCCCCGCGGCACTTACTGCTACAAGGTGATGCCCTTCGGGCTAAAGAACGCGGGGGCAACCTATTAGCGCCTCATCACGAAAATGTTCCAAGCTCAGCTCGGCCGAACGGTAGAAGTGTACATCGACGACATGGTCGTCAAATCAGTGCACTCCAGCGACCATCTGGCGGATCTTGGCCAAGTCTTCGACATCCTTCGCGCGTACAAGCTCAAGCTAAACGCTTCCAAGTGTGCCTTCGGCGTAGCCTCCGGCAAGTTCCTCGGCAGCTTGGTAACGCGGAGAGGGATAGAGGCTAATCCGGACCAGATCACTGCCATTCAGGGCATCCAGAGCCCCTCTACCACGAAGGAAGTTCAGAAGCTCACAGGAATGGCTGCAGCACTCAATCGCTTCATCAGCCGGTCATCAGATAAGTGCAGGCCTTTCTTTCAGCTTTTAAAGAAAAATTTGAAGTTCCAGTGGACTCCCGAGTTTGACCAGGCATTGGCCGCACTCAAAACCTATTTAATGTCACCACCCTTACTCTCCACCCCAACTCTGGGGGAGATTCTGTATTTGTACCTTGCGGTCTCGGATCACGCAGTGAGCTCCGTCCTCATCAGGGAGGACGAGGGAGTTCAAAAACCAATTTATTATACGAGCAAGACCCTGCTTGATGCCGAGACCAGGTACCTTCTATTGGAAAAGCTTGCGCTGGCCCTTGTAGCGCCTCTCGCAAACTCTCCCATTATTTCCAATCCCACACCATTGTGGTGATCACGGAGCATCCACTCCGTTCAGTGTTAAAAAAGGCTGACTTTTCAGGGCGAATATCAAAGTGGGCAGTTAACTGGGGCAGTATGATATACAGTACCGTCCCCGAACTGCGATCAAAGCCCAGATTCTGGCAGACTTCATTGTCGAATTCGCCTCCCCCAACCCGGCTCCGACCCAGCTCGGCACAGCACTGGGGGGCACAGGGCACGAACCAGAGCTGACTGAGATCGAACAGCCTCCCACCTTGGCATGGAAGATCTTTGTCGACGGGTCATCCACCTCCAAGAGAGCTGGTGCCGGCATAGTCCTCCAGTCGCCAGAGGGTCTGGTCATAGAGCAGGCTTTTCACCCTCGACTTCAAAGCGACAAACAATGAGGCAGAGTACGAAGCACTGATTGCAGGGTTGAACAGCGCCCAAATCCTCGGAGCCCAGCACCTGGTGATCTTCAGCGACTCTCAACTGGTAACTAGCCAGCTCGCTGGAGACTACCAGGCCAGGGACGACAGGATGGCGGCCTACTTAGCCCTTGCGAAAAAACTGCTCTCCTCATTTCCAGAAAGCCGAGGTCAGGCAAATATCCCGAGATACCAACACGCACGCAGATGCTCTTGCAAACCTGGCCTCCGCTGTCGAAGCAGGGAAGAAAAGGACCATCGAGGTTGGGTCAGTATCAAGGTCAAGTTTAGAACTCCATTCATCTCGGCTTGTCCTCTGTGCTGACCTCGGCCCAAGCTGGATGGATCCAATTGTCGCCTACTTGAAGGACGACCGACTCCCCGAGGACAAGGCTGAAGCTCACCGGATCAGACTCAAGGCAGCTCGATTCTGGCTCTCTCCCGAAGGCAAACTCTACAGGAAATCCTTCACAGGTCCATACCTCCAATGCGTCCATCCAAGCAAGGTGGACGATTTCCTGTATGAGATCCACGAAGGAATCTGCGGCAGTCACATAGGAGGTCGATCCCTGGCTTACAAAGCAATAAGCCAGGGTTACTGGTGGCCCTACATGCAGAAAGACGCGCAGGTCTACGCCAGGAAACAAGAGATGGCTGATAGTGGCTACGGACTACTTCACAAAATGGATAGAAGCTGAACCGTTGTCTTCAATCACGGACAGGGACTCCAGGAACTTCGTTTGGAAAAACATCCTTACGAGGTTCGGCATCCCCCGGACCCTGATTTCGGATAACGGGACTCAGTTCGACTCCAAGTCCTTCAAAGACTTCTGCCGAGAGCACGGCATCAGAAATCATTACTCCACTCCGGCATATCCACAGAGTAATGGCCAGGCAGAAATCTCCAACAAAGTGATCATGGACGGCCTGAAGAAACGACTGGACAAGGCAAAGGGCAGGTGGACAGAGGAGCTTCCGAGCGTGCTGTGGGCATACAGAACAACTCCAAGGAGGTCCACCTCGGCAACACCTTTCTCTCTGGCCTACGGGATGGAGGCAGTCATTCCTCTGGAAATCGGCCTTCCTACCCTGAGGACAGAGCTGGTCGACCAAGGCCGAATGAGACAAACCTGGCAATGGAGCTGGAGCTGGCAGACGAGCGACGAGAAGCAGCAGCCCTGCGACTGACCGACTATCAGCAGCGGTTAGCCAGGGCATACAATCAAAATGTCAGAGAAAGAAAGTTCTCCGCGGGAGAGCTGGTTCTAAAGAAAACCCTGCCAGCTGACAGAGAGCCGAACGAAGGAAAGCTGGCCCCGAACTGGCATGGCCCGTTCAGAATAGTCTCACCGGCAGGAAAGTCAGCCTACAAGCTCGAAGACTTAGAAGGCAAGCCGCTGCCGAGACCATGGAATGCATCCCACTTGAAGAAATTTTATTTCTAAGGATGTATTGAATCTCAGAATCAATAAAAGCAGCTTTCGCCTTGTCATCAATTTGTCGTCTCTCTCTGACTGATTCCGGCACTCAAGGGTCTACGCCCTGAAAATAGCCTGGAGTTCTTACACTCGGCCGAATTCCTAAAGTCCCGGGTTTTGAACCCACTCAAGGGTCTACGCCCTGGAAATAGCCTGGAGTTCTTACACTCGGCCGAATTCCTAAAGTCCCGGGTTTTGAACCCACTCAAGGGTCTACGCCCTGGAAATAGCCTGGAGTTCTTACACTCGGCCGAATTCCTAAAGTCCCGGGTTTTGAACCCACTCAAGGGTCTACGCCCTGGAAATAGCCTGGAGTTCTTACACTCGGCCGAATTCCTAAAGTCCCGGGTTTTGAACCCACTCAAGGGTTGACAGCCCTGGAAAAGGCCTCGAGTTCGGACACTCGGCCGAATTCCTAAAATCAGGGTTTTTACACCCCTCAAAGATCATTGCCGAGCTCACGCTTCCATAGCCGAGACCAGCGGAATGATGACTCCACTTCGGCACAAGCAGCTCGTATCGACCAAAGCCAGCTATTTCGGCCAAGGTCAGCTTTTCAGAGAGAGAGAGTTGCGTCAGCACTCAAACACACAAAAATGCAAGTATTCCAGAACAGTGCAAGGAAAGTAAGAAAGAACTCAAAAGCATTGTACACAGTTTGAGTGATCACAAAACTCCTCCTTTTTATTCATTGAAAGTTGCTTTATTACAAGAGTTACAGAACAAAAAGCAAAGTACAAAAAGGAGGATCGCAGTCCTCTAAAAAGCAGAAAATAAAGAAAAGCTGGGAGACTCTGATCTTCACTGACTCTTCAGGCTGCAGGCTCGAAGACACCAGTTCGTTGCCTGGAGGTTCTGGGGGATCCTGAATTTCACCGAGCTCTACAATGCACTTTGGTTGGTCAGACCAAAGCGACTGCAGAGCCCCTCCAGTTTGGAGGCACAGGACCTCGCCGAGCTCTTCAACACCCTCCGGTCAGTGAGACCAAAATTTGAAGAGCCCCCAGGTCCTGTAGGCCTCAACTCCACCCTTAGGCTTACGATCCTGACACGGCGCAAGGGGCTCGCGGGGAGCTCGATGCCACCCAGGACCCTGCAGGATCGCCAGACGCCAAGGGCCCGACCATCCCGCAGTTGCAGAGGATTCCCCTGCAACTTGACCAGGGACGGTCGGCCATGAACCCTCGTTCAGAGAGCGCGTGGTCCACGGGAAATTCCTTCAGAGAGTGCGCAGACCACGACGGGCATCCCCCCTTGGAGAAGGCCACTCACAGGCGCAGGGGTTCCCCCCGGATCGACAGCTTCTGAACAATCACTGGGCATGGCTCCTACGTCTATGTGATTTAAACTATCCTACGTTCTGTTCTTCTCATCACCCATGGCGAGCCTATCGCCCCTACTTATAGGAAGAAGAAGGGCTCAATCTCCGAAGGAAGTTATGGGGGCGAAGTCTCCTACGCGTTACACGGGATGCACGCCTTCCTGCCTGATTGACCAGCGATTCCTATGGCACCACGTGGAGACATCCGCCCGTTTCCCTCGTCGGCCGTAGCGCCGAGTTTACTGCTATTTATGATCTCCGGAATACGGAGAATCGGCACAGACCGCTATGAGGACCGTTTGACTCCTTCTACCTCAAGAGTCACGCGTTATATTAAAGGCATTCAAATACCATTCAATGCCACATCCAGAAATGAAAGAGAGACAAATGCAGAGAAAAATGCACAAGTAAAGGAGCCCGACTTTCATTGAATTGACAGAGAATATTACAAGGCTAAGAAGCAAGAAGCAAAAATATTACATGCAAGAAGACAGAAATGAAAAAGAGCCCGGCTACTGTGGTTTCGGCGACTCCACTAGGTCGATCACCGTATCTGCTGGACCAGTGGACTCGACCGAAACCGTGACCTTGCTTGGAGCGTCGCTGGCAGAGGAGGCTTTGACCGGTGCCTCACCCGAACCAGGGGCAGAAGAGGTCTCACCCTGAGGCACGGCCGAAGCATCACTGGCCGCCGGGGCATCGCTCGAGACCGGGGCAACGGGAGCATCGTCAGAAGCAGGAACAACTGCAGGGGCTTCAACTGGGGCACTTTCGGCTGCAGGAGCAGAGCTTGGCTCAAGAGCCGAGTCCGAGTACTTCGGCAGGTCCCGATAGACAGGATGGTCTTCAGGGACCCCCGCACGTTTCAGTGCGGCCAGGCATCCTTCCTCGAACAGGATGGCGGTGATCTCCTCCACCTGCTTCTCATACAGCTCAGTGGCGTGATCCACCCCATCCTGGAAGGCGGACTGGGCCTCAGACAGAAGAGAGGCCTTCTCCTTCTCCAGCTCGGCGTTCGCCGTCTCCAACTTCGCCGTTTCGGCTCGCCCAGCCAGCACTTCCCCGCGCAGCCTCGTCCCTTCGGCCGTCGACTCAGCCTTTAACCTGGCCAGCTCCGACTCCAGCTCGGCGGTCTTCTTGTTCCTCGCCCAGATCTCGCCCTTCAGCTGGTTGGTCTTCGCCGTAAGTTCGGCAACACCAGCCAGAGCCGACGCCAGCCGAGCGGCCTCCTCGGCGCTGGCCTTCTTCATCCGCTCCATTCCCGCCTGCAGTGTCAGACCCCGACCCAGGTTTGAAGTATTTAATTATGTTTTAACCGTGATTAGTGGATAAGTGGGGTTAGTGGACGATTAGCTTATTTTATTAAGCTAGATTAGAATGTTTGATTAGCTTTGAGAACCTTTGTTAGTCTTTGACTTAAGTTTGACACGGGCCGGGGCGCCCGTGGATTGTGTGTGAAGTTGTTGAGTTTATTCATGATGCTTGTAAAATCCCAATTTATGTGTATTTTGACTTATTTCCTCTAGATCATCAACTTTCATGTTTTGGCCAACTTGATTTTGTGATCAGAAATCGCGTTTTTCGAGAAAAAGGGCAAAACTGACATTTCACACAAAACCTGTACCCAAATTTCGAAAATTTCAGAAATTGTCAAAAATATACTTTTTGGAAAGTAGAAATTTCGCCGATCATTTTTGTCTTCTTCGTCGTTTTCGTTCGGGGCCCGCAAGTACCATTTGTAGTCTTGTGAAGATCGGGGCCCACAAGACTTGTCTCTTAAGAAGGGGGCTCTTCTTTCTCCTTCTTCATTCCATTTCCAGCAACTTTCTTTGCTAGGGCTTTCCCTCTCCTCTCTTCTCACTCTCTCTCTCATCTGAAACTCTCACTTGGTGAGGTGTTCTTGGAGGATTGATCTCCTCAAATTCTTCCTCCCTCTTCAAGCTTCCCAAAGATACTCTTTTTGAGGAGTTTGAGCTAAGTGAAGCCCCTTATTCAAGCCTCTCTTCTTTGTTTGGGTTCCTCAAGGTTAGCAATAGCTTTCTAAACCCAAGATTCTTGTCTTCCTCTCCATTTGGAGTGTTTTAATCCCATTTGCTAAGGTTTTCATTGAAGATTTACAAATGTTGACTTTTTAGGGTTTTCTTGGAAAAATTTTGGGGTTTTTGTAGATTTGAAGCTTAAGGCTCTAAGGCTTGGTTTGAAGAGTGATTTTGATCATATCTTGGCTAGAGGCAAGTAGATTTCAACATTAATGTGATGCTTTCTCTCATTGGTTCTATTTTCATGATTTTTCCTTTTTGTGTTAATCTTCTTTAGTCTATGGGTTTATTATGCTTTAATGAACCATTGTAATAGCTATCTTAATTTATGTTGTTGTTTTACCATGCATTGGAAGTTATTCTCACCTTGGCTTCTTGGAAAGTTTGGATTCTGTCTGTACCGACCATGGCAACGGTAATTATCCGGTCCCACGAGTAGTGGCTACGGTTCTGTCTGATAACGACTATGTCGTTCCGGTCCCACGATTAGTGGCTACGGTTTGTCTGCTCCGGTTACTTCGGTAACGGGGGAATATAGCTTTATGTGGGTTGCCAATGTTTTTATGCATTAATATTCACCTCATGGTAATTGTTTATGTTACTCATCATGGCATTGGATTTGTAAACCATCGAGATGTTTATCTTCTATCTTTACTTTGACATTGTTATTAATCGTGATTTCATCGTAGCTCTTACTTATCATGTTTTGTTTCGCTCTCATCCTATTATTGTTGTAATTGCTTGCCAGACCGTCGTGTCTGACTCTCTTTTGTTTGGTGCCAGATGTCGAGCCCCTCGCGGTTGAGGCGCACTTCGAGGCGGAACCTATAGTTCCCGTGGAGGGCGAGTGGCGGCCCGATGATGTCATTTAGACGTCGGGTTGCCTTGGAGCTGCGATCACATTTTGGGGACTTCATGATATACATTTTGGGTTTTTGTCATGGCCATTGTTGGCTTATTTTCTTTTGGGAAAAATTTGTAATTAATGATTAACCTTATTTTTGTATCAACTTTAAACTAAGTTTGGGGCCTACAATGAAATGTTTCTCTTTGATGCTAGTCTCATGCGTTCTCATTCTATACCCGTTTGAGAGACTTTTATGTTTGCTACAATGCTTCCGCGTAAGTCATTTGTATGAAAGTGATTCTTATATATCACTGTTGGATCGGATTTCGGGAATCCTTACCGTGGAAACCTGTGGGAAACTAGCGTGTGCGGGCGGAATTTTCTGGCCCGTCGCGCCGCGTCCCCGGATTAAGGCCTCGTTTAGCGGGACCTCGGTCCGGGGGCGTGACATGCAGCTCCTCCAGCTCCTTCTTCAGCTTGTCCCTCTCGGACTCCAGCTGAGCGACTCGTGCAGCGTTCCTATCACTCCGCCCCACCACGGTCAGGAGCCTCTGCACGTTCTGCAAATGGAGAAAGATGAGTCAAGCTGGGGCAGTCGAGCCAGATTACTTGGAAGGAAAACACTGAAAGCACTTACCAGGAGGTTAGCCTGAATCGCCGAGACTATCAGGCTCTCGTTATCGAACCTCTCGTGCGTCTCCATATCCCGTGGCAGAGCGCAGACCTTGGTGAGAGCCCCGATGACGTCGGCATTCCCCAGCAGCCGATCCTCGACGTTCAGAGGCTTGCCGGGCTGCGTTTCCATCCTCGGCCTCCATGGCGCTGGGGCAGTTCGGGGTCCGGAGGACGACCCGGATCCCTGCCCCGCCGAGGTGCTGTGCTCGCGAGTCGTCCCGCCGGACGGCCTGCCTGCCGGCACGATCTTCTCAGCCGGTGCACCCTTTTCAGCTGGAGCCTTGACTCCGGGGGCCCGCGCAGGGGTTTTGCCCTTCGGAGGCTGTTCGGCCCCCTGGTCCTTCTCTCCCGCCTTGGACTTCTTCCTGGGCGGGGACCCCTCCCTCGGGCGCTCTGGCGAACGTCGCCGAACTCCCGCATTCGAAGCAGGAGCAGGAGCAGGAGCAGGAGCAGGAGCGGAAGTGTCGCCAGCACCTCCCGAGCTCGTAGCTGTTCGGGTGCTGGCAGAAGATGGCGTCGCAGAGGAAGAAGACCCCCGCCTGAATTTGGCCGCTAGGTCCTTGACGGCAGGCTCCCTCGACCTTCCCGCCAAATCTTCTTCCTGATCAGAAGAGTAAGCGTCCACTATCTGCCTCAGGTTCGGCGGCTCCGAACTGGAAGTGGACGCCTCGGACCCAGACGCGGCTCGGCTAGCGGCAGGATCGCTCAAGGGGATCCCGGCAGGTACAGCAAGGGAGACGGTTGGACGATCAGGATGCGCTTCGTCCACCTCGGGTACCCCGGTCCTCTGGTAGTGGCCGCGGTATCTCGGCGTGTATCCGAGCAGCTTCCAAGCTGACCTAGTCTCGTGCCCCTTGTACCTCTCAACTTTGTTGATGACGTCGGGGTTCCTCCTCCAGCCTTCACTCGCAACTCGGCGTCGTCTCGCACCAGCCTCTACATAACGAATAACAAAGGAGTCAGCTCGGCATCGTCGAAATCAAGCAAAGAAGATGAGTGAAAAGAAGCGGTGTTTACTTGGGACTGTCCCGGGGCGGCGCGGGACCGCTAGCCTTCTACTTTCGCCAGCACCGAACTCCCAGTCCCCCGAGACGCAGAAGAAGGCATCTTCGGCATTCTTACTTGAATCTTCCAAGGCCAGGACGAAGCCTCTTCGCTGCGGCTTCACCCGGAGATAATATTTCCCTTCCCCAGCCTTGCAGATATCGTAGGTGTCCTCGATATCGTGGACACCTAGGTCAGTCCCCAGGATCTCATTCAGCTTCGCCGTGCCCATGATGACCTTATAGCCATTGGGCATCAGCTGGCACGGGGTGAGGGACCAGCAACTGAGGTAAGCCCTAAGTAGAGGGTGCAGGGGAAATCTGACCCCGCCCTCGATCACAGAAATCAGAGGGAACGACATCCAGCCGCAGGCCCAGCGCATCGTGGCATAGTCGACGGAGTCCGCCGGCTTGAGCAGAACTCCCTCCGGGATACTGAAAGCAGCCCTAAATCTGGCTATGCCCTCTTCGGTGTCTAAACTGAACCTAGGGGTGCTCATGTCTAGAAAGAAGGGTACAGCAAAAGAGAAAACCCTAAAGAAAAGCTACACAGAGGCGTGAAGCAACTTACAGAGACGAAAAGGGGCGACTCGAGTACAGATCCAGACACGCCCTGTGGGTCGTCCTCGCTAGAAAGATCTTGAGCAGCAGAGCAGAAATCGGAGATGAGGGCGAAGGCGAAAAGAAATCAGAGAAGAGAAGAGAAGAAGACGACCCTATTTATGGAGAAGAAACCCTCGGCGCGCGCTGCTTTCGAAATTCGAAAAGACGGATTTCGCGATCCGCGCCCGTTCCATCGATAAGACAGCACAATCAGTGAAAAGGCGACGCGTGTAACCGTCGACTCGCTTCCCAGTGCAGACAGGTTAGAGCGTTTATTGCTTCAGGACAGTTGAAGCGACACCAGGCAATGATCGCCGCACCTCCAGACGGATTCTTCTAGCTTTCCACCCCTAAAAGCTAAGGCGCTTGAGAGGTCAAAAGCTAGGGGGCAATTGTGTGGGGAGATTTCCAGAACCACAGGATTACGCTAATCACAGCCATCAGATGAGACTAAGCACTCTCACGTGCCATCCGCGTGCCATCCACGTGGCACCAAGCTCACCCCGGCTACCAAGACAGGGGGTTCGGCCGAAGTCAGGCAGCTCCGGGCCACTAGCGCTGAACTGAGCCACCCCGGGTGCCATTTCGGCAGAAAGCTCCACCTCGGCTGAAGAAGCCGGGATGAAAGCCGAAGCAAGGAAGAGCCTCCACTTGCGCCCCTCACCCCCCACGTCATCAGGCACATGGAGGGATAGGGGCACGAGCTAGTGGGACAGACGCGACATCCAGCCGCTCACGATCTTCGCCAGATCCCTGACAGGGCGGCATCCAGCGGCTGAGGCCACATCAGGGCAAGGCCCGAGGGCAGATCCGATGGTACCCTACCGCCAAAGGCGTCCAACACGATTTGGCCCAACAAGACGCGCATTAAATGCGACGTGGGCTGACCCGACTCGCATTTAATGCAAAGTGGGCTGGATTGGACCGCATTCAATGCAACGTGGGCTGATCGTGACTTCCCAGTCGAATCACGGGACCCATACCAAAATATCCTCCAAGGATACGACCCAAGCCTCTATAAATAGAGCCTCAAATCACCATCAAAGGTACGCACATTCTCATACATAGAGCTGTTACTCTGCCTCTCTTCTTCCTCTCCTCCCATTGTTCCAGTTCTCTCACTGACTTTGGCATCGGAGAGCCTTGCGCCGCCCAGGCCAGGGTCCTCTGACCGTGTGTTCTTCCCTTTCAGGCTTTCGGACGGTACCCAGTCATCATCATTGTTGGATAAGTCCTCTAAGGCTCCCCAGTTATTGTGGGTCATTATTTCCTGCACCTACACTTTGATATTTGAATTATTTGTTAATAGGTACTTGTTGCTGTGCACCCAAGTTCTATGCATTCCGTTTAGAAATTATCTTTTGAAATTATCCATTGCTGATCATGACTTATCTTTTGAAATTAATAATATGGCCATTACTTTCACTCATGGATTGCATGCTTGAAAGTGATACAATGATGATCCTAAATTCCTATCATATCCCTTTAAAATGGACACATTGATAATATAGATACTCTTTAAAATTACCCAAATAACGTGTCAAAAATGAGGTGTTTACTGCCACATCTATGTTGTGGTGGGCTGACCCACCAACCCAACCCGTAACTAACCCGATAGTTTAGTATTCGACATGGCCTTTTTTTAAAAATAAAACTTCCAGAAATGTTCTCAAGTTGATAGTTTTCATCAAGGGCTTCAAATTAACTCTTATCTTGCTAATTAACCTGATTAAGGTTAGGCCAAAGCCCAGCGATATTACCCGGGCCCCAGCCCGACCCGAACTGGGATATTCGGATCCAAGAAGGCCGAGCAAAAAGTTGTTGTTTGCTCGCGCAGAGGAGGCTGGGTCCTCATCATCAGCTGAATAAAATAAAGAAAGGAAATCTTTGGGAAAAGGAGGCCGATGCTTGGAACATGCCGGTTAGTGTCGTCGGAAACCCCAACTCTCCTCCTGCCCGAGCTGCCCGAGCTGCCCGTTCTTCTTTCAACGCACGCCATTTCTACTCCTCCTTTGCCTTTTCACACTTTCATGTCGTTGGATCCTCATTCGAGTCATTCCCCATCTCCCTCTCCTTGTCCCGAGCGGGCAGCTGCCCTTTTCTTCTCTCGGGCAGCAGGTGACCTCTGTTGTGCCTCGGCATGACCATTTGGGAATGTGAATTAAGGTCTCAAAGGTGAGATTTTGATGCGTGGGTTTGGTTTTTGGGGCGATTTGATATCTGGGTCTTTAACAGTTCTTCGGTTTTGGGGGTTTTGAGGCTGATTTGGGGAGGTTTTAGGGGTGATTGGGGTTTATGCTTTTGTGGGTGTTTGATGTTGTTGACTGTGATTTGTGAGAAAAGGGTCGTTTTGGAGTTCTTTCTTCTATTATCATTTTGATGATACTTGGGTGTTTTGAGGAAATGAGATTTTGATCAGGAAGTGGTTGAGAGTACTCAAGCTTGGAGGTCTTGGGGCTGATTATGCTGTATGGAAAGAAGGGTTTTGATTCCTTACTTTAGATTCTGAACTGATTTTGATTTCTTGGCATATTTGTGCATCTGGGGTGTATTTGGTTTTCTTGGAGAATTCAATGGCTTTGATGGGTTTTGGTGTTTGAGGAGCTTTGGGTGTTTATTTATAGTTTTTGGTCATATGGGTTTTGATTGAGAAGAAGAAGAAGAGAGAGAGAGAGATAGGTGTTTGATTACAGATGGGAGCGGGTCCTGATCCTATTAAGGTTCAGTCATTGGAAGGGTATGCTGGGAAGTCGAAAGAGTCAAAAGAGAGGAGGAAAAAAGATGAGGAAGAGGAAACTGGGTGTTGGTTTAAGTTCAGATTTATGGGCAGTTGCATCTCTTCAAGAGCCAGCGTCGACAGCTCTGTAAGCGGCACCAGCACCCACTATGGTAAGCATCTGTTCTATTTTACCTTTTCCTTTTCTTTCTAAACTTTGTTTCTTTGTTTAATTTGAAGGTAGTTATGCTTTTATTCCCACTTCCCTCTTGGCATGGTTGATTTGGATGGGTTGACATTGTTGTTTTCTCCATGTACCTTGGTGTTATTCACTTTTTTCTGTGATAGGTTGCTCTCAATAAGTGTTTCATAGATTCTTCTTTTAATAGGATGGTTGATGTTTCTTCTTTGGATGATGGTTGTGGTTTCCCCGTTTTAGGGATGATATAGTTGGTATCACAGCTGGGTTTTGCAAAATGGTGGTTAAGAGAAGCATTCTCAAAGTTTCTGAAGAATTTTTGTGTCTGCAGGAAAAAAATAATTAGTGATGTGGATATTTAGCTGAAATTGATGATTCCGTTTTGTTCCACATTTTCATTACTGTGGCTTATTGTAATTCCATCTGAATAAGGAACTGATGATAAGGAACACCATTTCTGGTTTGACAAAAAACATTTCCCCTTGATATTTTGTAGGGAAAGGTTTCTGATATAGGCCATTATGGTCCTGGCCTGTAAGATTGTGGCCCACACTCCAAATAAATGGATCTACAGAGTTAGTTCCATAGTCAATCAACCAACTGATGTTTAGATAGGCTGGACAACCACTACGAAGATGGCCAATTCAATTGGCCAAATGAATTTCACTTATTCACTTCAATAGTCTAGTTTGGGTTGTCATTCCAGCAAATATTAGATATATGATTCAGGGATCAATTAGTATTGCATCGTCACTTTCTTGAAACATGTCTGTCTGACTTGGGTTGGCTAAGTATTTTTTTTTTTCCACAAAATAAACTTGAAATTTGTTTGACAAGTTTTTCATGGCAACCTGCTTGTGTGATGCCAACCCTGTTTATTTCTGGGCTTAGGAGTTAGGACTAACACATGCTATGCCATGATCCATGGTAGAGGAATAAACCAAAGTGGGAAGATAGAATAGGTCATAGAGATAGAGCATAGGACGTTCCCTTGCAATGTTCACTTAATGTTCTTACAACAGGGGGCTATCAATAAAAGGATATGTGAATCTTAAGGCCACCAGATGAAAGTATCCAACCATCAATAGGCACCATTGAGAAGAGACCATATGTAAAGAATCATTCTTGGAGTCACTAGTTTGATGATGTGGCATTGGGCTACCTTTGAGACATTTCAGTGCCTGTATGCTGTTGATTGACCTAGACTAGAACCGCAACCTTTGAACATTTTTTCAGGGTATAATAGTTGATGAGCTAAAAAGAAACCATCCTTGTGAATGAGCGGTGTATCCCTTAGCTTGCTGAGCCTGTTCTAGTGGAGAGATGCCCAATCACGATCTGGCCACTAATCCTCTAACAAGAACAGCAGCACTAGGTTGGCCGTATATAATTATCTTTATAAATAGTCCATCTGCTAGCAAGAACAGCAGCACTAGGTTGACTATATATATCTATCTTTAAAAATAGTCCATTTAAGGGTCTTTTCCTTTACTACTTGATTTACTCTTTTTGCTTGATGTCTTCTTTGGTGCAGTTTTTATTTTGTATCTTGATTCACCCAGTTTAGCTTTTTCATTTTAATCAATTGGAGAAGAAAAGACTATTCAAAGTAAGTATAAAAGAAGCCATACAAGTCATGGCCTAGATCCCCTTATTAGCATTCACCTCCTTGGCGGATCTAGGAGTGTGAGATAAAGAAAAGAAGAACTGGTTATAAAGGACATATCTGGTCTTCTTTACGGATAAGAAGAATTCAGCTTCACCCATTTAAAGAAACTCCTTGATTCTCCTTCTACTATAGTTTCTTTTGTTTATAAACTTTAATTAGCTCCAACATCCTTTGAAATTTCTGCATATGATGAGTCACACATCCTAACCGGCAGCACTCCTGTCAATTGTCAAAGCTTTTAATCACAGTACCCCCTGAATGTTTGATTACAAGCAAGCCACTTGTTCTAGATTACCAAGGGAATATCCATCAAAATTAAGCTTTGGAACTCATTTTACGGGGCTTTCCAAACTGGTCTTATCAGTTGACAGTAGATTGTTACTGCCAAAGAAATGCAGGATTCTTTTCTCTTTGTATATAGATTATCCGTCTGCTATCCTGATCTAATAATTGCCCATTTTAACATATTGCTTTTGTGGATGGAATAACAGAAGGTAAATCTATGAATGAAGGAAGTGGAGACCAACCAGCTGCTCATGTAGTCTCATCTACTACCACTAGTAATGCAGAGAGTAATTCATCAACTCCTAAAGAAGCGGAGGAGCTGAAAATTGCCTCCCAGCTAAGGAAATTCACCTTCAATGATCTTAAGTATGCAACAAGGAACTTTAGACCAGAGAGCCTTCTTGGTGAGGGTGGCTTTGGTTGCGTTTTCAAGGGATGGATTGAGGAGAATGGAACTGCTCCGGTGAAACCTGGCACTGGACTTACTGTGGCGGTGAAAACACTTAACCATGATGGACTTCAGGGTCATAAGGAATGGCTGGTATGAATTTCTTACCTCTATTTATTCGGTTTTTTTATTCTTTTTTTTTTTTTTGAATTATTGCCTTTGGACATGCGAGAATGATCCAAAATTTTATGGCTCTTTCCATTTTGAAGGCTGAAGTTAATTTTCTTGGCGACCTTCTCCACCCTAATTTGGTTAAGCTAATTGGATATTGCATTGAAGATGATCAAAGGCTGCTAGTGTATGAGTTTATGCCTCGTGGAAGCTTGGAAAATCACCTCTTTAGAAGTATGTAACTGCACATTTAACCACTTACATTTGATTTGATGGATTTGGCATATAGAATAGCTAACTGCAAAACTTGCCATTTTCATGTATTAAACCCAGAGAAGCAAAATCATTGGGTATTCGTTGACTTGAACAATCTCTGCCTTCTCCATTGTGTACTACTTTTTATTATGGAAAAAAAAAACCTTTTAATACAGAAGCCTGAAAAAGAGGGAACCCACCATTTTTCTTGTCAGTCTGAATGTGTTGGACAGGTTTAAAAATTCTAAAGTTGATGCAGATTCAGTGAAGTTCTTCTTGACTGCTTGATTCAGTAGTTTTCCCTTTTCTGTTTCCCTGAATAGTGAAGACTGGTACAGCATGAAGTATACGAATTGTTTTAAAGTTTGAATGCTGAAACTGCTAAATTGAGATTTTTTTTTTGAATGGCTTCTAAATTGAGAAGTTCTCTTTTTACATCTCATTTGATGAAATGTACCATCATAAACCCACATTAAAAATAGCAACTTGTAGCTCAAGTTCAACTCTTTAGTCAACAATCATCTGAATTTGAAAGCTTACTCAAAAATAAGATACAGTGACTTTGGAGGCTTGCACGTGCAATTTTAACCCCTTCAACAGTCAATGAATCAGCTTTTTCCTCATGCCACTGTTAATATTCCTGGTACAAAGATTCTCCCGTTCACACTTCCTTATTTCCCATTTTTCATTGGAGGCAGCCTTGCGATCTTCTTCCTCTTCCACTCCCACCAGAGACACATAGGTCAGTCAGACACCCCCATGTCAATCAAAGGGGGAGGGTGGTTGAAAACCCTTTCCAAACGAGAATGCTACCAAAACTGTATCTCATCTCTAGTCACTGATGTTTATTCAGTCTCTACTTTTCCCCATACAAAACCCCACTAGCTTGATCACTCTTTCCAGGTGGTGTGCCAAAGATTTCACATGAAGTGGTGATTGCTGGCTTCCTGTTGCCTCTGCCCACCAAAAAGGAGAAAGAAACAATATCTTCGTTGAGGAAGAAGACCAAGGTCCATTGAAGCTCCTCCCTGAGCTTCTCAGCTACACAATTAGTTGCTCTCACAACTATTTGATTGACCTCTCATGCAAGGATAAAAATATCGGTAGCGGCGGGCGTATCGGCCCGCTGTCAAACCGATACGAAGCGGGCGATACGTAGCGTATCGGGGATACGTATCGGCGTAGCGGTGCGATTTGAAAAAATCGCCCAAAAAATCTGAAAAATTTCCAAAAAATCCAGAAAATTGTAAAATGAAAGAATATGTGGTTCTTTTGCAAAAGTAAGTAAGAAAATGGGGCGTATCGGTACCCTCAATATATGAAGTCCCGTATCGCTGTATAAATAGAAAATAATAGTAATGATTAGTTTTTTCACATGTATTCATGTTTCTTAGTCATAGTAATTTAGAAAGTAATAGAAAACTCATAAAAAAATAGGACATGAAATAAAGGCATAAGACTTTAGGTCATTACTCATTATTGAGCAATTGAACATTGAACAATCAAATATCAATACTTCAACATTCAAGGTTTAAATTCAATCAAGTAAATGAACTATGAAGTGATCAACAATCAACACCAATTTAGATATGACAGAGTAGAGAGTTAGTGAAGGAAATAGGAATACCTTAGTCACCACCACAATGAGGGTTCTTTATAAAATAATTTAATTAAGACCAGTTTGAAATCTAGTAGTAATAGGTAACTATATCTGAACTACTATTCCATTCCAAACATAATTAAATAAGTGTAATATCATATCTAGCAAGTTATGATAAATTGATAATAATAGACATCCAAGCACAAAAAAGGAAAGGCCACCAGCAAAAGAGTCCTAGCTATCATGGTCAAGTAGGAATTTTTCGTCTTCTTGATTGCCACTTCTTTAATACATGCGCTTCGTGAAGGGGGCCCGGGGGTGTCCCCCGGCAGTGGTCAAGCTGTGAAAGAGAGAGGTGGGTGAAAAGTAAAAAAAAAAATGCAAATGGGTCGACACCCCCTACCCCGCTACGTATCGGCCGATACGAAGCGTATCGGTCCGTATCGGCCGATACGTTTTAGTATCGGCCGATACGGAGCGATACCCGATTTTTTCAAAAAATCGTATCGGCCCCGGCCGATACGGCCGATATATCGGCCGATACGCTTCGTATCGGCCGATATTTTTATCCTTGCTCTCATGTAATCCACCGTAGAAGTTGGAACTTCTCAATTTTAGATGAGGACACCCCAAGTTGTGATCTCTCAATCCTTCTTGCTTGTCAAGTTAAGATGTGTTAGTTAATATTAAAAAAAATAAATAAATTTTGATGTGTTTGTTACAAGGAGAGACAGTTGGTATCTCCCTTGACAGGGATGGGAACAGCCTTTGTGCTTACCTATGGCCACACATATGGGTCAAGGCACTCCACTGTGGTGGATCTAGCCGATGGATTAAAAAATCGGCTGAGTTCGAGTCAACTCTGTCTCCGCCCTAAACGAGTCTGGTCCAAAGGGCCCGTTTGGCATCGTTCTCGTGTTGTTGCTGGCTGCTAAGACCAAATGGTGTAAATAAATCCTAATGGTTTGGTTTAATAGTAGAGAATATCACTGTGAATCTTTGATAGACTAAATGTTCATCACAATGACTATTCATGTAGTTGGGGGAATTTGATACAGTGCTTTCGCTTAATGAAAGCTGTACAGATCTTTCCAGGCTAGATGATCTCAGATATAACACTTTGCCTGAAATATGTTGATGTCCTGTATACCATCTAATCAAATGAATACAGTGCAGATGGGCTCTCACTGTATTGCAGTGGAAAGATGTGATCCCAGGGCTCTACCCTGGGACTGTGGACTCTTAGTTTTGTGTCAGTTATACTTGCATGTGCTTTTACACATACCAGAATATCCATGCTTTTCCGCATGTAATCGAATGAATACAGTGCAGATGGGCTGTCACTGTATTGCAGTGGAAAGATGTGATACAAGGCTCTACCTTGGGAATGTTCCTCTACCTTGGTCCAACAGGTGGCTCTTAGTTTTGTGTCAGTTATGCGTGCATGTGCTTTTACACACCGGCATATTCATGCTTGTCCACATGTAATTAGAACTTTTGTCTGGAGGTTTGACTTTCTTCCATTTTATTGATGTTTAATGTTATCTGGTAAATACCATTTTATATGCAGAAGGGTCCCTGCCTCTTCCGTGGTCCATCAGAATGAAAATTGCGCTCGGAGCTGCAAAAGGCCTTGCTTTTCTTCATGAGGAAGCTGAAAGGCCTGTCATATATCGTGATTTTAAAACTTCTAACATCCTGTTAGATGCGGTATGTCCTTGAAACCATGTATAACATGATCATTGCTTTTTCTTGTATTACTTTTTTTCTGAAAGCCTGTCTTATAGGAATACAATGCTAAGCTTTCTGATTTCGGACTCGCTAAAGATGGTCCTGAGGGGGATAAGACTCATGTATCCACTCGTGTGATGGGTACATATGGCTATGCAGCTCCTGAATATGTAATGACAGGTGAATTTTTACTTAAGTTGCACCATGAATGATTCAAATTGAGACTGATTAAAGATGGACTTTGTATGTTGTTTCATGCATATTCTGCTGACATCTCTCTTGTAGTTGTTAATGCAGATTGCTGTTGTAATTATTTGAGTGACCTATGAATAAATTTTCAAATTTTGTCAAGATTTCTTTGAATGCACCTGACTTGCTAATAGCTTGAGCATTTTGGAGGAATAAATGATTATCCGTTCTGGCTTTTGGGTGTCTTGGCTTTAGGAAATCCAATTAGAAGAGTTGTAAAAGAGGTGTCTGAAGAGTCAAATGGGAAAAGACAATTTCATATGGAAACTTAGTGGTGGAGTGTAGAGGTTTAGGAAGTTGTCCGAGAGAAAATACATTGTTGCAAAGTTTGGCAGGTGAATAGGAATACGGAAAATTTTGAAATGCATAAGAAGGTGGCGAAAGAAGTTAAGAAGGTAGTTAGTGATGCAAAGTCCAAATCATATGATGACTTATATAATAAGTTGGGAACAAGAGAAGGAAAGAGATATTTTCAATCTTGCAAGAATGAGATAAAAAAGAAGTGGGAACTTAGATCATGTCAGATTATAAAGAACGACAAACAAAAAGTTTTAAGTTGAAGGACAGTAATATTAAAGAAAAGCAGAGAAATTTTTTTAACAAAATTAGAAATGGATTCTATAGGAGGCTTAGGAAGGAGTGAGGTACTTTGTTGGTAGAATGTACCTTCTACCGTAGAATTATGGTATTAAAACTGAAGAAAACAACGGAAAGAATGGGATATGAAAGACTAGGTGTCTTACCTCCAAACCAGATTACCGATAACTGACCGCATCTCGGGGTGCGAAAGGTGTTGGGTCAGCTAGTAATGATATTTGCTCCACACCTAGTTCCCACAGGATTCTGCATGTGAGGACAAGTACAGGTTTATATTACACTTTAATCACATTTCAGTGAAAGCTTGTGTGACCAATAACAACATTACATCTGTGTGGGGATATTTCCCGAAGTACTGAGGTTATGCTAACTCCAGCGCTTGTGCCCATTAATCGCACTCTGACCTCGGTAAGCACCGCTGGTGTGCCACCCGAACTCAAGACCGTCTCCGGTCTCGGGCACCCCGATCTCAATACAAAGCGCCCACTTCGGCTACTCAGTTCGGCACCAGGCCAGGCCCCTAGCCGAGACGGGCGGCAACGGCTGTACTTTCAGGAGTGTCCAGCTGGAACTGACAGAGCCACCCTGGCCGTCCTTTACCCCTGACAGCGTGGCCCTTAACCAGGCCCGATGGGACTAAGCCCAAAAGTCAGCTGTGGTAAGGTCCGATTAGACCAGCAATTAATGCATTGTGGGCTGATCGGACCCTCATTTAATGCATTGTGGGCTGGTCGGACCCTCATTTAATGAACGGTGGGCTGATATGACGATACCCCTAGGCATGCTAGGACGTCATGATGATGCCCCTCCATGCAACGTAGGCATCCTTCTCTATAAAAGGAGGAGCGATCTCCATTACAGGTATGCACACCCCAAACCAGAGAACTGTTATTCTGTCTCTCTTCTCCCTCATCTCTATCCTATTGCTCAGACCACTCACTGACTTAGGCATTGGAGAGCCTTGTGCCGCCCACAGCCAGGGTCCTTTGACGTCCTCTTCTTCTTCCTTTTCAAGTTCCCAGATCCTCCATTATCTTCCAAAGAGCATCAGACTCAAGATAATCCCCATTACAAAGTCCGTATTATTTAGGCACTTACAATTGGCGCCGTCTGTGGGAAAGTAATAACCCAAACCCAAAACCTTTCCCAAAACCTGTCCAGTCGCCATGGCTCCAAGAAACAAGAGAGGTGGAGAACATCCAAAGTCCCTTCCTCCAGGGCCACTGGTCCTCCCTGGACCATTGCCTTATGTAACCCATCCAGAAGAGCCCAACGCGAGAAGGGAGGCCGCAGAGGTGGAAAGTTACCACACCGAGTCTGCGTCGTCCCCATTGGAGATGGCGAGCCCACCGCGGTGAAATGCTCCCATACAGGAGCGTCTTTCAAAGGGCAAAGGCCCAGCGGCGGAGGGGTCACGCCGGTCCGGACGCCGGACAAGCTACGAAGACGACAGAGCCGACCTCACTCAGGCGGCAATCAAGGCTCAAAACCTTGCCCTCCAGGAGGACAACCTGATCCGCCAGCTCAGACAGCAGCAGCCAGAGCGCGAGGCATAGGTCGGCCCTCGGCCTTCCAAGAGTAGGCCGACCCATCAATCCGAGATCGACCTCAGGCACCACCTCGAGCAGAAGAGGCAGCGCCGGGCTCAGGACAAGGGCTCCAGCAGCAGCCATTCAAAGAAGAGGTCAGCCCCTCCCCTCGAGGGCGTAGAAGACGAAGGTGCAAGGCTTGACAGGCTCGTCAAGCAAGCAATCCAGCGCAACATGGAGGCTATTTCCCGCAATCCCTTGGATTCGTACGACTCCGGCGACACCGGCTCATCTCCTTTCTCCCAGGAAATCAAGGATTTCCTCCTGCCGAAGAGATTCAGCGTCCCGAGGTTCGTCCATTATAACGGCACCTCGGACCCAGCAGCACATCTACGACATTTCACCCAGAAGATGTTAGTGTGGGGTGAGGTCGGCCATCTGAACTGCAGAGTTTTCTCGTCCAGTTTGGGAGACCTCCCCCTCAAATGGTTTTACAGTCTCCCAGAAGGATCGATCTCGAGTTGGCACCAACTGTGGAACTCCTTCCTGGGGAAGTTCCAAGCCCACCGAGTCATCCCAAAGACAGATGGCGACATGATGGCCCTCAAGATGAGGTGGAACGAGAGCATCACTGAGTTTGCTAAGAGATTCTGGACTGTCTATAGCCAGATCGAGAACTCGAACGACGAGGTGGCGATCATGTCTTTCCGGCACGCCCTGTTGCCGGGCAACGACCTCCGCAAAGAGCTGGTCGGGAGCCCTGTGACCTCGGTAGAAGCTAATGGCCAGGGTGAACAAGTACATCGCCCAGGAGGAAGACGAGGTTAGGGCCAAGGAGAGCTTCGGCGTCTCCAAAGCCACCTCCAAAGGCCAGACCAAACCCGAAGATCAAGCCGTCCAGCGCGATCGACGCCCTTCCGGGAAACCATTTCCCAAGAAGAAGAAGACATTTCAGAGGGAGGAGGGCGATCGATACCGAGCTTCCACCAGCTCGGCAACGGCTTCGTATTGCAGCAGGGACGACAGTAGGAAGCCCAGGCCGCGCGTCTACACAGTATTTGTGGAGCCAGCCCACAAGATTTTGAACAAGATCAAGGAGCAGCCCTACTTTAGATGGCCGCAGCCTCTGAAGAGCAACCCCACCAACCGAAACTAGAGCAAGTATTGTGCCTACCACAAGGCAAAGGGGCACGACACCGAGGACTGCTACTCCCTCAAGTCACACCTCGAGAGGCTTGTCAAAGATGGACGCCTGAAGGAGTATGTGAAAGACGGGAGGGTAAACACCAGCCGAGCTCAGCAACAGGATGATGGAGCCCATTCCAGCGATGAATCAGAGAGACTCATCAGTGTCATCCACCTGGCTCCCGCCCCAAAGGGGAGCAACCAGGCCCGTGCCGAGGCCAGGAGGGCCGCGCATGGCAAGCAGGTGATGACCGCCGAGCTCGAGCCAAAGTCAAAGAAAGCCCGAAAGGGGAAGCCCCGGATCTACTTCTCCTAGGAAGACTTGGAAGGAGTCCAGCTTCCCCATAACGATCCGCTGATCGTAACCCCGAAGCTCAAGAACTGCAGAGTCCAGAGGATCCTCGTCAACCCCGGAAGCTCTTCCGAGATCCTTTACTTCGATTGCTTCAGGAGAATGGGCCTCAGAGAGGAAAACCTGGAGGAGGTGTGCACTCCCCTGATAGGCTTCAGCGCCAAACCAGTGTACCCGAAGGGGAAGATCACCCTCACGGTCCAGGTCGAAGGCGCCTCCATTACTGCCGATTTCCTCGTGGTAGATGCGCCGTCTCCCTACAATGCCATAATGGGGAGATCTTGGCTGCACAGCTTGGAAGTGGTACCTTCCTCCCACCACCAGAAGCTCAAATTTCCCTTGGAAGACAAGGACGACATAATGAAGGTAGTTACTGTCAGGGGCGATCAGCAGGCGGCCAAGCAGTGTCTTATGGCCGTTGCGCCCGGAGAGAAGGAGCCACAGCAGGTGAATGTGGCCGAGTTGGAAGACGAGCTCGATAAGGTCGGCCGCGACCCCGAAAAGAAGAGCGTTGAGGATCTGACCGAGGTCAGACTCGACCCCACCGATCCCGAGCGCCACTTCCTGATCGGCAGCCAGCTCGCCGAGGAAGAAAAAGCCGAGCTCGTCGATTTGCTACTCAGAAACAAGGAGGTCTTCGCCTGGACCCCCTATGAGATGACCGGCATCGACCCCGAAGTCATCTGCCATAGGCTCAGTGTGGACCCTCAATACAAACCAGTAGTGCAGAAGTCACGCAGGACGGGGGTATCACAGTTGGAGGCAGTGGTCGAGGAGGTTGAGAAGCTGCTAGAGGCTGGGGCAATCAGAGAAGTCATGTATCCGGAGTGGCTGGCGAACACAGTGGTCGTCAAAAAGAAAACGGGAAAGTGGAGAGTCTGCGTCGACTTCACCGACCTGAACAAGGCCTGTCATAAAGACAGCTTCCCACTCCCAAAAATCGACCAGCTGATCGATGCCACTGCAGGCCACGAAAGGATGAGCTTCCTCGATGCTTATCGAGGCTATCACCAGATACCGATGTACGAGCCTGATGAAGAAAAGACTGCGTTCATAACGCCCAGAGGCATCTACTGCTACAAGGTTATGCCCTTTGGACTCAAGAACGCTGGGGCCACCTACCAAAGGCTTGTCACAAAGATGTTCCAGGCGCAGTTAGGCAAGATGGTGGAAGTCTATATTGACGACATGGTCGTCAAGTCTAAGCAGTCCTAGGACCACCTGGCCGACCTCAGACAGGTGTTCGACATACTCAGGGGCTTCAAGCTGAAACTCAACGCCTCCAAGTGCGCGTTCGGAGTCCGATCGGGCAAATTCCTTGGAAGCCTGGTCACCAGAAGAGGAATCGAAGCCAATCCAGATAAGATCACGTCGATCCTGGGGATACAGAGTCTGGCGACGACGAAACAGGTCTAGAAGCTCACCGGCATGGCAGCCGCCCTCAACCGTTTCGTCAGCAGGTCATCAGACAAATGCAGGCCCTTCTTTCAACTGCTGAAGAAGAACTTGAAATTCAATTGGACACCAGAATGCGATGAGGCACTGCAAAGGCTCAAAGCTTATCTCTCTTCACCTCCCCTACTCTCGACTCCGAAACAGGGAGAAGTACTCTACCTCTACCTTGCAGTCTCGGATCATGCGGTCAGTTCGGTCCTCCTTAGAGAAGTCGACGGACAGCAACTGCCGATCTGCTTGATGCCGAGACCAGGTACCTCCCCATGGAGAAGCTCGCATTGGCACTCGTCAGCGCTTCTCGAAAACTCTCCCACTACTTCCAAACTTTCTCCATCATGGTCATCACAGAGTATCCGCTGGGGGCGATCTTAAAAAAGGCCGACTTCTCCGGCCGAATCTCGAAGTGGGCCGTCGAACTAGGGCAGTACGACATCAAGTACCGACCTAGAACGGCGATCAAAGCCTAAGTTCTGGCGGATTTTATTGTTGAATTCACCTCTCCGAGTTCGGCACCGACCACAGTCGACGCAGAACTGGGGGGCAAGACGTGTGAGGACGAGACCACTGGGACGGATCAGGAGCAAGAGCAGGCCTGGAACCGATTTCTCACTTCCGCTTGGAAGGTGTTCGTCGATGGATCCTCCACCCCTAAGAGGGCTGGCGCTGGCGTAGTCCTTCAATCTCCAGAGGGACTGGTTATCGAGCAAGCCCTCACCCTCGACTTCAAAGCATCCAATAACGAGGCAGAATACGAGGCCCTCATAGTTGGGTTGAACAGCGCCAAAATCCTAGGAGCCCAGCAGCTAGTGGTCTTCAGTGATTCACAGTTGGTGACGAGCCAGCTGACCGGAGACTACCAGGCTTGCGACGACAGGATGGTCGCCTACCTAGCGCATGCCAAAAAGCTCCTCTCGCAGTTCCAAAAGGCCAAGGTCAAGCGGATCGGAAGAGACTCCAACTCGCATGCCGATGCCCTCGCCAGCCTAGCTTCAGCGGTTGAGGCTGGGAGGAAAAGAACTATCGAGGTAGGGTCGCTAGAAAGACCAAGCACAGAACTCCCTCCACCTCGGCAGATTCTATGCGCCAATCTCGGTCCGAGCTGGATGGACGAAATCATTGCCTTCCTCAGAGATGACCAGCTCCCAGAAGACAAAAACGAAGCTCGGCGGGTTAGGCTCAAAGCAGCTCAATTCTGGTTAAGCCTAGAAGGCAAGCTCTACAGGAAGTCCTTCACCGGCCCCTACCTTCAGTGCGTGCACCCCGACAACGTCGACAACTTCCTCTACGAGATACATGAAGGAATTTGCGGAAGTCATATCGGCGGACGGTCGCTGGCATATCGGGCTATCAGCCAGGGTTACTGGTGGCCGTATATGCAGTCAGACGCATAGAAATATGCGCAGAAGTGTGAGAAGTGCCAGAAGTTTTCACACTCCCTCCACCAACCAGCCCAGGATCTGAGTCTGCTCTCCAGCCCATGGCCTTTCGCCCAATGGGGACTGGACATCGTAGGACCTCTCCACCGAGCTCCAGGAAATAAGAGGTGGCTGATAGTAGCCACCGATTATTTCACCAAGTGGATAGAAGCAGAGGCCCTCTCCTCCATCACCGAGCACGATTCAAAGAATTTCGTCTGGAGAAACATCGTCACGAGGTTCGGAATCCCACGAACATTGATCTCGGATAACGGGACTCAGTTCGATTCCAAGCTCTTCAAAACCTTCTGCCAGGGGCTCGGCATAAAAAATCACTACTCTACCCCAGCATATCCCCAGAGTAACGGTCAAGCCGAGATCTCCAACAAGGTGATGCTCGATGGACTCAAGAAGCGGCTCGATCAAGCCAAAGGAAGATGGGTAGAAGAACTGCCAAGCGTCCTGTGGGCATACTGGACGACCCCAAGACGCTCCACCTCGGCGACACCCTTCTCCCTCGCCTACGGTATGGAAGCCGTGATTCCACTAGAGATCGGCCTCCCGACCTTGAGGTCGGAACTCTTCGACCAAGGCCATAACGACGTGAACCAGACTCGAGAGCTAGACCTAGCCGATGAGCGCAGGGAAGCGGCAGCCGTTCGTCTAGCCGCCTACCAGCAACAGTTAGCCAGGGGCTACAATCAAAGGGTCAAAGAAAGGAAATTCTCCGTCGGGGAACTCGTCCTGAAGAAGTCGCTCCCGCAGGACAAAGATCCGAACCAGGCGCCAAATTGGCACGGACCATTCAAGGTCACTGAGGTCTGTGGTCGATCAGCTTACAAGCTTGAAAGCATGGATGGCAGACCATTGCCACGGCCGTGGAATGCAACGCATCTAAAAAAGTTCTATTTCTGAATTGTAACCGATCTTTGAGAAGTAATAAAAGCACTTTGTTCTTTGTTTCCCGCAATTCTCTCCAGAACATAGAGCTCTCCAACGACGCACCCCTGGCGCCCAGCCAGTGGGTCTTA
The DNA here is from genome assembly GCA_012931725.1 of Litsea cubeba. Classification (NCBI taxonomy): domain Eukaryota; kingdom Viridiplantae; phylum Streptophyta; class Magnoliopsida; order Laurales; family Lauraceae; genus Litsea; species Litsea cubeba. The sequence goes on along the minus strand of CM022946.1, from coordinate 98,713,079 downwards.
ACAAGTTCGTGTTATGTGCGCACCTCGGATCCCTAGCCCGGTTGCCGACGCGCCCCTGGCGGCCAGCTAGTGGGTCTTAACCAGTTCGCGTTGTGTGCGCACCTCGGTGCCCTAGCCAGGTTGCCGACGCGCCCCTGGCGCCCAGCCAGTGGGTCTTATCCAGTTCGCGTTGTGTGCGCACCTCGGCGCCCTAGCCAGGTTGCCGACGCGCCCCTGGCGCCCAGCCACGTCTTATCCAGTTCGCGTTGTGTGCGCACCACGGCGCCCTAGCCAGGTTGCTGCGCCCCTGGCGCCCAGCCAGTGGGTCTTAGCAAGTTCGCGTTATGTGCGCACCTCGGCGCCCTAGCCAGGTTGCCGACGCGCCCCTGGCGCCCAGCCAGTGGGTCTTATCCAGTTCGCGCTGTATGCACCTCGGCGCCCTAGCCAGATTGCCAACGCGCCCCTATTGATGAGCCAGTGGGTCCTCTTATTATCATGGTCCAGGATCGACCTGGGGGCAGCTCGGCACCTACCATTACCGAACTCATACACCCGTGCAATATTTCAGAAAAGTAAAAAAGAATGCAAGAATGCAAAAATATTGTACACAGATCATATGATCAGAAACTTTGTTTTTTATTCATTGTAATTACTTCATTACAAGGATTACAGAAAAGAAAGTAAAATACAGCAAGGAGGCTCGCAGTCCTCTAAAAACAGAAAAAGAAAGGAAGCTTCGAGACTGCTCTTCGCTGATCCACTGCTAGGAGACTCTGATCTTCACTGGTACGCAGCCCGGAGGCGTCTGGATCTGGTCCTCAGTGCCAGGAGCTCTACAATACCCTTTGGTTGGTCAGACCAAAGTTTGCGAACAAGCTCAAGCTCCTGGTCCACTGTCGATGCTTGGATCTCCACAGAGCAAAGTCTGCAACCAACTCCCGGCTACAGAGAATAATCACCTCCCAACCACATAGGCAAGAGCTGATATCTTCTCAGCCGCATCGGGGGGAGTTGGTCGTGGACCCGCGTTCAGAGAGTGCGTGGTCCACGGAATCCAGATTCAGAGAGCGCGCAGACCACGACCGCTAGCGACAGCCCTTCCCGAAGTAAGCTGCCTTTAGTCGCTGGGGGTTCGTTCAGGGCAAAGGTTCCTAAACTTCTACAGGACGTAGCTGCCAGAATGCCTGGCAGAGGCAGAAGGGTCCTCATCACAGTGAAGAATAAAAGAGAAGAAGGGCCTCTGGTTTAGTTCTTTTTCTCTCCCATGGCGAACTTACCCCACATATTTATAGGGGGAAGGAAGGCTCAGCACTCAAGGAAATTTATGAGGCGAGGTCTCCCACGCCCCACGTGGAGCGCACGTTTTCTAACGAGTTGACTGGCTGTTCCGATGGTGACGCGTGGAGCCATCCGCTCATTTTCCTGATTGGCCGTACCACCGCACTTACTGCTATTTATGGTCTTCAGAATACGGAATATCAGCGCAGATAACTATGAAGACCGTCTGGTACTCTCTCCAACTCAAAACTCACATCATGTCACAAAAAGCGCTCAACCGGACTCAAAGAGCCGAGCTAAAAAACATTAGGGAAAGAGAGAAAAGGGAACACAAGTGCCCAAGAAACTCCGCTTTTCATTAAAACTGAAGGGAATTACATTCAGAAGGAAAAGACAGAAAAATTACAAGAACAAAAAACAAAAAAGCCTTCTCCACGAGCAGAGTCGACAAGACCGCCCCGAGGTCACGCTGGATCAGAGACGTGAGGTATAGCGGCGGTTCCATTATTTGTCCCGACCTGTCCAGCAGCAGTCGCCTCGCCGGCAGAAACAGCGACAGGAGGGGCAGAGCTCGGCGTCGGAAGTGGAAACGAAGGGGGTTCCTTGAAGGACGGATGATCCTCCGAGACCCCGGCCTCCTTCAGGCCGGCGCGCCACCCTTTCACCCAGGCCTTATCCCTCACGACGAGGACTCTGTCCTTATAGTAAGCCGTGACCTGCGCCCTGGCGTCCTCAAAAGCAGCATCACACTCTGACTCGAGTCTCGCCTCGGCCTCGTCTGCCCTTTTGGATTCGACCTGAAGCTGGGCCGTGAAGTCGTCTTCCAGTTTCGCAATGGAGGCCTCGAGTTCGGCCACCTTTTTCCTCTCCGCCTCAGCTTCGCCCTTCGCTTGCTCGAGCCCCGCTACGTACTCTCCCTCAGCCCTCGCTAATTTCTGAGTGACAGCGTCTAGGGCTTCCTCGAGGCTGTTCTTCTCCGCGGTCAGCTCGGCAGTATCAACGCTGTACTTGTACAGTCTGTCGGCCGCGACCAGGGACTTCTGCACCACCTGTTGAAGAAACAAGGCATTTAGTCGAAAACATTCATTGATATTAAACAACTGGACAAAATATAGAGGTTCAGATGGACTTACCGCGAAATTCGACTGCAACATCGACAGTATCAGCTTCTGATCGCTGTACCCGTCCAATTGAGCCATATCTCGGGGAAGGGCACAGGCCCGCGCAAGCGCCTCGAGGACGAGGGGATCGATCCTGTGGAGAACGCGATCGTCCATCGTCATCGGCCTCCCCGGTTCGAGCACGAAGCTCGGCTTCCATGGGTGTGGGCCAGCAGATGGCGAAGCCGCAGCCGAACTTGGGCCTGCCTCGGTTCTTGGCCTTTTCTGCGGCCGACCTTCCTCTTGCCCGGCCTCAGCTGGGGGCGAGCGTACCTCCAATTCGGCAGGACTGGAAGGGGCAAGGATCTCTACCGCTGCCGCTGGAGAAGCTGCCCGAGCCCCCGGAGAAGGAATCTCGAGGGGGTCCGGACCCGTGGGCGCCTGAGGAGCTTGGGCCTCCTCAACTCCAAGTGCCAGAACTTCGAGATCCTCAAAAGACAGACGTCGGGCGCGCCGCATCCCTGAGCTCGGCGAGGGAGATCGGGCGATCTGACGCGACCTACTTCCTGAGGCCTCGTGTGGCCTCGACCCCGACGTAGAAGCCTGGGCACCGGATGCGACTCTGATGTCGGATGTCGCCCGCGAAGGCCCCGCTTCGGCCCTGGCTCTAGGATCGGCCTGCTCTCGCTCAGCCTCGAGGTCGGCTCCGCCCGAACCTCCTTCTCGGGGCAGCTCGGTTGTGCCCCTTATGTACCCACGGTACTTCGGCTGGTACCCGAGCAGCGACCAGGCTGCCCTGCCCTCGTGGCCGTTGTACCGCTTAACCCGTCTGAGCCAGGTTTCGTTCCTCGCCCAGATGTGCCGAGCAGCCTGCTTCCTCTCCTTAACAGCTGCATAGCAATCAGAGGCATCAGTACGGCGGGGCAAGAAAGGAAAAAGCGTATGGGAAATACACAAAGTAAGGAAGATGGTATTTACTTGGAACGGTCCCGAAGTGGCGAGGAACCTGGTAGGCTCTATCGGTGTCGGCTACACCGAACTCCCAGTTACCCGAGACGTATAGGAGATCGTCCCCGGCATATTTACTTGAATCCTCCAGGTAGCGGACGAAGCCCTCCCGACCTGGCTTGGCCCGGAGATAGTAGGAATCTCCAGACCTGCATATGTCGTAAACGTCCTCGATATCGAAGACGCCGAGGTCGATGCCCAGGACCTCGTTCAGCTTGGCCGTGCCCATCACGATCTTGAAGACGTTGGGCAGCAACTGGCAGGGGCAGAGGCACCACTGACTGAGGCACCTCCTAAGAAGGGGATGAAGGGGGAAACGAACCCCACCTTCAGTCACGGCCACTAGAGGGAAAGGCATCCAGCCTCCTGAAAAGTCGCGGGAGTTGAAGCCATTAGGATCAGCCCCCCTGACTCGGACATCGGCGGGGATCTTAAAGGTTGACCTAAAACCCTCAATCGCCGCCTCACTCTCTAACCAGTGGCTATAGATACCCATTTCTACCCAAACCCAAAAGCAGAGAAGAAGCCCTAGACCCAAAATCTACGGAAATGGTAGAAGGAGGACTTACAAAGGCCAAACCAGGGTGCAGGCTAGCGAAGAACTCGATCTCGGCAGCAGTAGCACTCCTCTTCTCAGGCAAAGTTCTCTTGCAGCAGTTTCGTCTTCTCTGGTTCAGAATGACAATAGGGAAGAAGGGAACTGCAATGACCCTATAAATAGGGGAAGGGATCCCCTCTTTAAGAAACCCTAGAGGCGCATGCCAGACGTTCTCTAGGGCTCCGCGCACATCATTTCAAACATTGAATGCGTCCCTGACAAAACGGCACACGCACCCTCGAGGCGACTGGACAACTAATCAGAAGATGACACGTAGAGCCGTCAATATGTCTCCTACATTGGTTTGCGAGCATCATTTATTACCTCGGTCATTCAAAGCAACTGTGGGTGAAGGCCAAGCGCCAACGGTCGAAACCAAGAGGAACTCTATCCCAGAAGGGTTCCCCGTCATATAGCTCCCGACCTCACTTTGCTGGCGAGCTTCGTAAGGTCAGAAGCTAGGGGGTAATTGTGTGGGGATATTTCCCGAAGTACTGAGGTTATGCTAACTCCAGCGCTTATGCCCATTAATCGCACTCTGACCTCGGTAAGCACCGCTGGTGTGCCACCCGAACTCAAGACCGTCTCCGGTCTCGGGCACCCCGATCTCAATACAAAGCGCCCACTTCGGCTACTCAGTTCGGCACCAGGGCTAGGCCCCTAGCCGAGACGGGCGGCAACGGCTGTACTTTCAGGAGTGTCCTGCTGGAATTGACAGAGCCACCCTGGCCGTCCTTTACCCCTGACAGCGTGGCCCCCAACCAGGCCCGATGGGACTAAGCCCGAAAGTCAGCTGTGGTAAGGTCCGATTAGACCAGCAATTAATGCATTGTGGGCTGATCGGACCCTCATTTAATGCATTGTGGGCTGGTCGGACCCTCATTTAATGAATGGTGGGCTGATATGACCATACCCCTAGGCATGCTAGGACGTCATGATGATGCCCCTCCATGCAACGTAGGCATCCTCCTCTATAAAAGGAGGAGCGATCTCCATTACAGGTATGCACACCCCAAACCAGAGAACTGTTATTCTGTCTCTCTTCTCCCTCATCTCTATCCTATTGCTCAGACCACTCACTGACTTAGGCATCGGAGAGCCTTCTGCTGCCCACAGCCAGGGTCCTTTGACGTCCTCTTCTTCTTCCTTTTCAGATTCCCAGATCCGCCATTATCTTCCAAAGAGCATCAGACTCAAGATAATCCCCATTACAAAGTCCGTATTATTTAGGCACTTACAACATCCATTGAACACATAAACCATTGAACATATCATAAAACTTGCAATCAGAGCATAAACAAGTCCAAAAGTTACTGTAGTGTAGAAGCTTTAAAGTTGAACAGTTAAAAGTATTTTAGTTACATCGCAAAGCTAACAATGACCAATAACAGCTACTATAAAAGGGTAAAGCAGCTAGATCACTTGATGTCTAAATGACATCATTTGGGGTCCACTTAGCTATCCCATGCGGCATCGCCTCAGCCGCCTCTGCCTCCGAGTTATGGGTGGTGGTGCTATTACCTACAATGACAACTGTAGCTAGCTAGGTTTATGCAACCTAGCAAGTTAATATAATAAGCATAAACATGTTATAGAATTAAAGATCATTTAAAAAAGAAAGAAAGAATTAAAGATAGTTAATTATAAGAATTTCAATGATATGTATAACTAGGCATAATTATGCAAGAAATATAAATAACATCAATGAATTAAGTAGGACATGTCTATGCAAGTGCTTCCTAGCAAAATGGTAAACCACGCGGGCTATCTTCTCCCAGCTAAACGGCTGCATGCGGCTTGACCTTGGTGAGAGCTAAGCAAGTTATTAAACACATATACCACACGATTCCCCTCGGGAATTTATGTACATATGGCATCAAGCAAGATCAGGTATAGTACTGGAGGACAGAGTCATTCCCACTCAAGGGCTAATCTGCAGCTAGCATAATCATGGCTAAATCCACACCCAGCCGGTTCCGACTATAATGGGATCAAAGTTGAGTATCCAAGACAACAAAAGTATACTAGACACTACCTTGAAAGCGGTAACAAACTGAAGAATGCTTCAAACAAGCTTAGCTAACAAGTCTCACTTTATTAAGTAGCCTTTCCATTACAAGTCCTTCCTAAATCATGGCCCACTAGGATAAGATCAAGTAATATGAGATAAATACGACAAGATTATTACAAAAGGGGTAATAGTACAAGTTCCAACATACAACACAGTAAACAAGACTTAAGCAATTAGAGATGCATGTACAAGCCATGTGAATAAACAAAACACAATAAAGGTATGCCCAACACATTATTATAGTTAATAATAAGTCAAGGAGAATTTACAAATACCAAACCTAGGGTTTAGATTGCCCAATGACAATTCTATTCAACACTGTGTAGCCCTAGGATCTCCGATGTTCGTATATTATCATAATCTTGGTGTTCCTAAAGTTAACTGACATCAAAGGTCTTAAACCGAGACACACTTGACTTAGGTTTTCCCTGCACGAAATCTGGGCAATCTATAGGTAAACGCTAGCTCAAAACATCACCTACTAAATCCCATAATTAATTAAGGCTAGGCAAGTCCAGTGGGTCCCAAAACTATCTCCTAAATCTTAAGGTTCAAGGTCCCTTAAAAGTAAAAGAATTTTGGGGTTTACAAGTAGCTGTGATCCTGGTACACGGTTAGCCAAAAGTTCTCAATTGAGACCCAAAATTCAAGTTTCTTGACTAGTTAGCCGTGAAATTGTTCTGTGTTTACCCAAAAATGGGCTGACGGCTAGCCGTTGAGTCAGAATCCAGAAATTGGGCTCTCTGGAATTGTAACTGATGAAGACCAATGGTTAGCTGTCTTTGAGCTGACGGCTAGCCATAGGTGACCTATGGTTAGCCATATGTCGCAGAATTTCAAAACGTAAATTGAGCCTTTGTTGGTTCTGGGGAGTTTCTTCCCATTCTTTAGAGAGTCCAAAATCTACAAAAAATTGGCAATGCAAAGCCCTAATATAGCTGTTTACACACTAAAATCTAAGGCCTCATCATCATCCATTCCCATTGACATGCAATTGACTAAAATTATCAAGATGAGCTTGAAAAGGGCATCTAACATAGAGTATTAATGGAATTCAACCAAATTAAGTATGCATGTAATGAAATTATACTCATTCGCTTGCCTTAGGTCTGATCCTAGCTGAATGTCCTCAAAATCCGCAGATCCTCAGTAGATCTAAAGCTACACACCAAAGTCTCCAAATTCTAACCCTCAAAAGGGATCCTACACATCAAACCAAGGAAATAGGGCTAAGCGGGCTTGCATGCAAATATCCTAGCAATTAAAACCTATTACCAAGTAAGAGAAAGGATTTGGAGTGGAAATGACTTACCAATTGAACAAACAAGAAGAAATTGAGACAGAGGATGGGACTTGATGGAGAAGAAGATCAATGATGAGAGGAGCTTGAATTGGTCAATCTCTAGCTTGCAATTAATGGTGTCTCATGGTTGATTTGCATGCAAGGAAGAAGAAGAGGAGAGAAGTTGAGACGAATCGATGGAGGAGAAGGAGAATGAAATGAAATGAAGAGAAGAGCTGGGCTTATATATATATATATATATATGCATATAGTAGGTTTTGCCAATTTACAAAAAGGTCCTTGTCTCTAAAACATGAGGCAAATGGATTTACAAGGAATTTTGGATATCAAAGGGGTGTTCTCTCAAAATGAAAGTTTCCTGAAATGACACCCTCTATCCAATGAGCCCAAAATTGCTAAATTTTTAAGATTACAAACAACCTCTCACTTCATCATCATCATCATCAAAGCCTTATCCCAACTATGTTGGGCTCAGCTACACGAATTTTGTTTCTCCTTTCCGATCTATCTTGAGTTAAATCCTCAGATAAGTTATACTTCTTCATATCTATGTTTACTGTAATAAACCATATACCAACCCAAAAGCTTAAGCTGATAGGTGGAAGGCCCATACAGATATATTAATTAGGCGCGTTTCGATATGCCATTCTCACTGCACATTTCTGTCAGAGTCATAGTGACCACTCACTATTCATTAGGAGCACTTCTAATGTTTGCACTATATTGTTGCTATATGTGGATGATATTATCGTTAGTGGTAATGATGTTATCGGCATAGTTATCAGAGTCCTACGATTCGTATCCCGAATCTTAAGGAAAACGATTCGTATCTATGTAATGAATCTCATTTACAAATGAATCTTAGGATTCAGGTATGAATCCTACGATTCGATACTCGTTTCATTGAATCTTACGATTCAAGCGATTCGACTAAGTGAGAATGGCTATAGCTAATAAGTTAATATTAATAATCTTTTACCTTTTTTCTTTCTTTATTCTCTCTTTCTTTTATCACTTGTATTTTTATAAGGTTATTTAGTAGTTAACGATAGTTAACGAAACCTCGTAAGAATTTTTTACGGCTTTGATAAGTTTTTAAAGATGAATAAAGAACATGCATTTAACTAAAGCATTCGACTGTCCGTATGGTGCTTGTTTATATCTTCTTCTTTTTTTAATCTATTTTGGTTTTTTTTCTTCATGAACACTTTCTTAACTTTAAGAGATATCCTACCGTGTAAGATTGATGGTTTGGATTTTATTTTATTTTTATTTTCTGATTTAAAGATAATAAAAAATATATATTGATACTTTAAACTTATTTAACTATTTACACATCATTTATTTCATATATATATGTAATAATATATGTCATGATGTTCTTGATATGATTGTATGATAGACTTCCTTGTTTTTATATTTATACTACTATAAATGGAAAAATGGATGGCTATGAATAATTACTTTTTTCTTTCTCTTTTAATTTTTAATTATTTTTTATTTTTATTAGAAACATAAAAAATCCGACGATTCATGATATGATTCGCGATTCGATTCGATTCATGGGTATGAACGATTTGCGATACGATTCCGATTTTGAAAACTATGGTTATCGGCATTGCGACAGTTAAGTCTTATCTCTTGCGGACATTTAAAATGAAAGATCTCGGTGAATTGACAAACTTTCTTGGTCTTGAAATAAAGCGGACTCCACTTGGCATATATGTACACCAAAGAAAGTATGCTGAAGATTTATTGGCCATGGCCGGTTTCTTTGCTGGAAGAACTGCTGATACTCCTATGGAACTCAATTTGAAGCTTCGAAAAGTTGATGGTAGTCCCCTCTCTGATGCTACCTTATATCGTCGATTGGTTGGTAGCCTCATCTATCTCACTATGACTCGCCCCGATATAGCATATGCAGTTCAAGTTGTCAGTCAATTTGTGAGTAACCCTCACAAAAATCATCTTTCTACAGTTCATCGTCTACTCCGCTATGTCAAGGGTACAATGTCTCGGTGACTTTTTTATTCATCAACTTCATCTCTATCTCTTCAAGGCTATACAGATGCCGATTGGGCCAGGTGTCCTGACACTCGACGATCCACAACCGGTTGGTGCATGTTCTTAGGCTCATCTACTATTTCTTGGAAATCCAAGAAACAACCAACTGTCTCTAAATCATCTGCTGAAGCTGAATATAGAGCTATGTCATCTGCTTCAAGTGAAATTGTTTGGCTTCGGTGCTTTCTAAAAGAGTTTGGTGCCTTGCTTCAAAAACCTACACCTCTCTTTGCTGATAATACCAATGCTATTCAAATTGCCCGAAATCTGGTATTTCATGAGCGGACAAAACACATTGAAGTTGATTGTCATTTTATTCGAGAAAAACTCTTGTCCAACATTCTTTATCTACCCTATATTCCATCCCAGTATCAATTGGCGGACTTATTCACCAAGGCACTCCCTAAGTCTCGACATGATTTTCTCATCGCCAAATTGCTATTTAGCTCTACTCCGCATCAATTTGAGGGGGAGTGTAGAAAGAGTGATCCAGCCCAAGATCCAACCCAAAAGCTTAAGTTGATAGGTGGAAGGCCCATACAGATATATTAAGACACGTCAAGCCTATTACTTAGGCAATGTGGGATGGGACTTCCCAACATTTACTACCTCCATCCACGTCCTCTTTGGCACACCCCTTCCCCTTGGTGGGCCATCAACCTTCAAAGCCAAACTTTTCTTTATTAACGCCGTTGCCGGCCTACGTTGAACATGCCCAAACCATCTCAAACGGGTTTATCTAATTTTATCCCACAACCCAAATATGAATCGACCCCTCACTATCTCCCAAAATTACAAAAAAGGTCCTTGTAGGCATTGAACTTGCTCCAAAACCCTCCAAATCTATCCAACTACTAATCTAACACCCAAAACTAATTAAATAACCACTAAACAAGATTAATTAGCTACTAAACACATAATTAAGGGGGTCGGGGTCTTACACTAGGGGTTAGATAGCATTTTGATAGACGCTTGAAAATGCTCAGGAGAAACTGGATAAGTTTGAATAACTTGGTTCTTTAATAATATATTAAGGACAGATAAAATGTTAGATGAATGGAGAAGAAGTTTTGTAGTACTTAAGTATAAGAATAAAGGAGATACACAAAGTTGCACCAATTATTGTGATATTAATTAAACGTATGAGTCATAGTATGAAACTATGGGGGTGAGTAATGGAATTAGACTAATGACCATATCTGAAAATCAATTTGGTTTCATGACAGGGAGGTCAACTATGGAAGCTATCTTCTCACATAGACAATTAATGAAAAAAACTGAGAGACGATGAAAAATCTTCATATGGTTTTCATTGATCTAGAGAAACTGAAAAGGTCTACGAGAGGATGCCTGAAGATTTGATTTGGTGGGTTTTTAGATTCAAATCGTGTTTCAAGGGATATCATTAAAGACATGTATAAGGGAGCAGTAATGAGTGTGGACTACTTGTAGAGAGAAAGGTGAATTTTTAGTGACTATGGGTTTGCATTAGGGGTTATCTTTAAGGGTAGGTACCTTTGTGTATGTTGTTTGTGGATGATATATTGTTGGTTGATGAATTGAGAGATTGCATGAATGGAAAACTTGAGAGATGGTAGGAGGCTTTAGAGCCCAAGGTCTTTAAGGTAAGTTGGACAAAGATGGAATATATGACTTGCAAATGCAGTGGATACGTGCAAAGAGATGTAACTTTTTTGAGAGTTGAAGCTCAAGAGATACCACAAAGAGGGCCCTTTTGATACCTTGACTCTATAATTAGTAAGGTTGGGGAGATTGAGAAGGATGTCAAACATAGGATAAGAGCTAGATGGTTGAAGTGGAGACTTTCTTCTAGAGTGCTTTGTGATAAGCACATAAATAGAATTAAAGGAAAAGTTATATAAGACAACAATTAGACCAGTTTTGGCCTATGGAGCAGAATATTGGCCAATTAAGAGAGTCTTTTGAGATGGTTTGGACATTTCTAATGCAAGCTAACAATGGTGCTGACGAGGAAAATTTTTTCTACGCAGGTTGATGGCCCCTCAAGGAAAATATGGAAGTAGTAAGGATAGATCTAAAGAAGTGCAACCTATTTGAGGAATTGATCTAGGATGGCCTGCAATGGTGAAACATCATCCATGTAGTTGACCCCAATATAGTCTGATGATGATGATGGTGATGATAATCAAATGTTGCTTTGCTGGAATGTGGGCCCACTAGGTTTATATGGGGTATTTTTTTTTTTTTTGTCTGTGTGTACTCTCTCTGTGTAACCTTGTGTTTTAGCTGACCTATTTGTAGTGTGGGTTGGGTTTAGGTCAGTTTAGGTAGGTTCGGACGTGGGTCTGATAAGTTTTTTCAACCCTAGATAGGAGGAACCCTATTAGAGGCAATGATAGAATTGGAAAAGAAACTACCAATCTACGCTGTGAGACACCACCATAGGTCAAAAATAAGATTCCTCCTGAACTCCAATGTGGTAGCCTAAGAGATGATCTTCATGTGAACTAAGAATGCACATGTTGACAATTATACTCTTCCTGTTTCTAAGATGAACAGTTGTAAGAATTTTATCCCAAGGATGAAAATAGCGGTAGTGGCGGGCGTAGTGGCCCACCGCCAAACCGCTACGAAGCGGGCGATACGTAGCGTAGCGAGGATACGCAGCGGCGTAGCGGTGCGATTTGAAAAATTCGCCCAAAAAATCTGAAAAAATTCCAGAAAATCCAGAAAATTATAAAATGAAAGAATATGTGGCTCTTTTGCAAAAGTAAGTAAGAAAAAGGGGGCGTAGCGGTGCCCTCAATATATGAAGTCCTGTATCGCTGTATCAATAGAAAATAATAGTAATTATTATTTTTTTCACATGTATTCATGTTTCTTAGTCATACTAACTTAGAAAGTAACGGAAAGCTCATAAAAAAAAAAAAAACTAGAACATGAAATAAAGGCATTAGACTTGAGAGTTAGGGACTTAGGTCATTACTCATTAGAGAACATTGAACAATCAAATTTTAATACTTCAACATTCAAGGTTCAAATTCAATCAAGTGAATGAACTATGAAGTGATCAACAATCAACATTCAACACCAATTTAGAAATGATAGAGTAGAGAGTTAGTGAAGGAAATAGGAATACCTTAGTTACCACCAAAAGGAATGTCTACAAGATTCAAGGCATTGCTATCCTCATCCCCATCAGTGTTAGCATTTGTATTGGCACCATATTGCGTTTGATATTGATAAATATTGGGATCCACAAATTCAAAGAAGGTGGTGATGCAGTCCGGTCCCTATCCAAGACAGGGACCCGCAACCGCAAGCCCTGACGGACCCAGCTGATGGGGTCCACATGTCCCTCACGTTTCTTAATTTTCTAGATTAATAATATTACTTAGTTTGCTTGCTTTCTAATTTTATTGTTAATTAGAATTAGTAGCTTTCCTCATTAGCAGACATTATGCTCTATATAAACAGAAGAGCCCTAATGTAATTTTCATGCTTATTATCAATTAATCCAAGTTATCTTTGTGAGTTATCTCTCGTGTGTTATGGTTTATGCTGTGCCTTAGACTAGAATCCATCTTGGATTCGATCAATCCTTCGGGAGATTGATCTATCAATCTCTGGCTGCGTTAATTGTTATCAGAGCCTAAGCGATTGCCGGGGAGACGCCCGTCCTTCCCGAATTTTCTCTCATCACTTCCGTTCAACATCTCTCTTCCACCCACCACTATCGACACATCCCAAACCCACCAAACCTTCCCACATTCCAAAACCCCGACCCCTGAGGCCCTCCAAAAATCCAGCCACCGAAAACCCACACCCTTCCGCAAAACACTGCTGACCCGAACTCTCCCACAGAAAGTCTTCTCCAAGCATTACCACCGTCATTACCTAAGCCCTTCGACTGCCCTGGCCCATCAAGGCAATCCCCAAATCCCAGACTCCCAGCACCATCGCACCGCTTGCCCAAATCCCGAAACCCTAATTCCCTAACCCAAAACCCCAGTGCACTCCCCTTCCTCTCCCAGCATCAACAAGCCAAACCCTACCCCAAAATTCTCCCTGAACCCAATTTCCCCAAATTGAGAACCCCAGACCCACTGTCACGATTCCAGACCCAACATCCCCGCTACCACAGTTCACCCCTCTGCCTTCCTTTTCCAACCTCGTCGAAAAACCTATCCCAGAGAAGGAAAAAAAAAAAAAAAATAGAAGAGAGGAGACGGAGCTCTGAGTTGGAAGCATACCTTGCACCGACGACCACTGCAGCTCCATCTTCATCGCAGCACGGCAGCACCCCTCCTCCACGCCCCACCGCCGACGAACTGCGTGCATCGCCCAGGCCAGCCCGTCTTCTTCCTCTCATTCTTCAAGTTGAAGGTAACCCGCAGCTCCCTCCTTCTCTTCATCCTTTCCCTCTTTTCTTTCTCTGAGTCGAAACAGATACACTCCTCCCCTTATTTCCCTTCTTCCATTCTGCACACATCCCAAAGCAGCAAAAGTCTTCTTCTCCCACGTGTGTAACACTTGCCTGACTTAGGCAGTTGGGCCTGACCTGCAGTCTGGGCTTGATCTGAGTCCGACCTAAACCAGCCCACTAGCAGCAGAAATAAAAAAAAAAAAAAAGTGCAGAATTTTTGGTCTGCGTCCATGGCTACTCGCATCGGGCAAAATTTTCGTGGCAAACTCTCTGACATTCAGCGCGATGATTGCATAAGAGATTTATATGAACGGGCCGACGCATTACAACTCACTGTCGATGAACTTGCTAAACCCCCTTTAAACCATCATGGCGAATCTTCCAGCACTTCTGGTTCACATTCTCACCAATTGGAACATATTCCCCGAGAATCAATTCAAGAATTCTTTCAACGTCTCTTTGCAAACCGGGGCGCTGACAATTTACCACCCGGCCCGCGCCAAGATCTCTCACGGAAAATCAAATTAGAGGTTGCTGATTTTTCTGGTCAGGGTGATGCTCGTGCCCTTCTTGATTGGCTTACTTCAATTGAGGATTATTTCACTAGGTATCATATTGAAGATCCTCAACGAGTCGCTTTTGTCAAGATGAAGTTAAAAGGTCCTGCTCGAATTTGGTGGAAAAATATTGATGACCACAATGTGCAAATGGGTCGCCCTCCTATTACACGTTGGGAAATTATGAAAGAAAGACTGGAAGATAAGTTCTTGCCTTCTGACTACATTGATTCATTTAATAGCGAGCTTATCAATCTTCAGCAAGGCTCTATGACCATAGATGAATACACTCATAAGTTCCATGAGCTTTGTATTCGATGCAAGTCTAATGAAGATGATCGCTTGATGGTCACCCGTTACCGAGAAAGATTGCGTCCAGATATACAGGATAAATTGGCCGTATTTGACTTCGCCACTGTTGATGCAATTTCTAGCAAGGCATGACGCGTTGAGCAAACGCTGCGTCAGCACACTGGGCGACGTTTCGGTAACCAAGCCGGGGAGCCCTACAAAAAAGGTCCCGATTCTACTTTCAATCGGACTCCACAGCAAGGGTTCCGACCACCTACAAACCAACCACAGAACCAACTCCAAAGGCAGCCACAAGCTCCACCACAGGGTCCACAGAATCCTCAGCTCAATCAGAAGTGGACAACAAATCAGAATAATGCTAGAAGCACTGGAATAACCGCTAAGTGCGACATTGTCTGTCATTCTTGCAAAAATCGGGGTCATTATGCTAGAGAATGTCCTCACAGGAATCTGCATTGTGATGGTAAACCTTATGATGACGAATAGTATGATGAGGAAATAGAAATGGAGAAACCTGATGCACAACTTCCAACAGAACCAGAGTCCGCACTTGAGGTCTACACAGCTGATGATGACAGCCCATTACTTTTCCTTCACCGCCGCCTATTGGTTGCAGATGGTATTGAAGAAGACGATGAAAACCAAGCTCCTATTTTCCGAACAAGAGTCACTTGTAAAGGAAGAGCTTGCAATGCCATCATTGATGGTGGAAGTGCTATGAGGGTCATATCCAAAGAAGCAGTTGATAAACTTCAGTTGCCAACTATAAAGCACCCGAGACCTTACAGAGTTGCATGGGTAAATGATTATTCAATTCCCGTCAACCGCCAATGCATTGTTCCCTTGAAGATGGGCTCGTATGAAGATAATGTTAAGTGTGATGTTATTCCGATGAATGTTGCCCACATCTTATTTGGCAGACCTTGGCTGAGGCGTTTGAAAGTCATCACTGATCATTCGGATAACACCTACACTTTCAAATGGAATGGACGCCGAATTCAATTGAAGCCCATGGAAACTCCATTTTCTGTAAAGCAATCTACTCATACTGCCTCTCCTCACATCCTTACCATGCGCAAATTTTAAGTTGAAAGTCAAGAGCAAGGTGTGATGTATGCTTTGGTTACCAGACAGGTGACCGAATCAAGTAAAAACTCCACGCCATCCCCTCCCCAAGAGGTACAACCATTGCTCTGATTTAATTTCTAATGAGCTTCCAAATGAATTGCCACCAATGCGAGACATCCAGCATGCAATAGATTTAACTCCTGGAGCATCTCTCCCTAATCTTCGTGCTTATCGGATGAGTCCTTCCGAACATGCTGAACTCAAGAAACAAGTTGATGATCTATTGCTACGGGGATATATTCGGGAAAGCCTAAGTCCATGTGCCATACCCGCTCTCCTCACACCAAAGAAGGATGGAAGCTGGCGTATGTGCGTCGATAGTCGTGCCATCAATAAAATCATTGTAAAGTATCGTTTTCCTATCCCTAGACTTGATGATATGCTTGATCTAATGACTAGTGCTTCTGTTTTTTCTAAAATTGATCTTCGTAGTGGTTATCATCAAATTAGAATCAGGCCACGTGATGAATGGAAGACAGCCTTTAAAACTAAAGATGGTCTTTATGAATGGCTTGTTATGCCTTTTGGTCTTTCTAATGCTCCTAGCACATTCATGTGTGTTATGAATCAATTACTCAACCCGTTTATTGGAAAGTTCGTTGCTGTCTACTTCGATGATATCTTGATTTATAGTAAATCCAAACGGGAGCATCTTGATCACTTGAAGAGCATATTTGAACTTCTTCGCCGGGAACGCTTCTATGCTAATCTGAAGAAGTGTACTTTTATGAGCCATTCTGTGATTTTCCTTGGCTTTGTTGTCTCTTCTAAGGGTATTGCAATGGACCCATCCTAGATTCAAGCTATCCTCGATTGGGCTATTCCACAAACTCTCACTGAAGTTCGTAGTTTTCACGGACTTGCTACTTTCTATAAAAGGTTCATTCGAGATTTCAGCAGTATTATGGCTCCAATCACTAATTGTATGAAACAGGGTGAATTTAAATGGACAAGTGCAGCAACTAGAGCATTTGGCGAAATCAAGAGCATGATCACGGAAGCCCCTGTCCTTCGACTTCCAGATTTTAACAAAGTCTTTGAAGTTGCTTGTGATGCTTCTCAGGTCGGCATTGGAGGAGTTCTTAGCCAAGAAGGTCACCCGATTGCATTTTTTAGCGAAAAGCTCTCCGATGCCAAACGCCGATATTCTATTTATGATCTCGAATTCTACGCCGTTGTGCAAGCATTGCGACATTGGCGTCATTACTTGGTTGGCAACGACTTTGTCTTATATTCCGATCCCGAGGCATTGAAGCATATACAGTCCCAACAACATGTCAGTGATCGTCGAAGCATTGCGACATTGGCGTCATTACTTGGTTGGCAACGACTTTGTCTTATATTCCGATCACGAGGCATTGAAGCATATACAGTCCCAACAACATGTCAGTGATCGTCGAATTAAATGGAGCTCTTTCCTTCAACAATTCACATTCAGTCTCCGTCATAAAGCTGGCAAAGAAAATATGGTAGCTGATGCTTTGAGTCGTCGGAAACATCTCCTCACTACTATGGCAGTCACTGTTACAGGTTTTGACCAAATAAAGCAAGAATATACAAATGACAAGGATTTCGGAATCATCTTTGCGGATTTTCTTAACGGCAACAAGGATAAGCACCCTCATTACAGCATACATGATGGATTCTTATTCCGAGGTAACAAACTTTGCCTCCCTGCTACTTCTATTCGAGAACATGTTGTTCGTGAATTACATTCTGGAGGTTGTAGTGGTCATTTGGGACGTGACAAGACACTCTCTCTCGTGGATGATCGTTTCTATTGGCCACGCATGCGGGTTCATGTTATCAGCCTATGTGAGAGATGTCGCACCTGTCAATTGGCTAAAGGAAACAAGAAAAATACAAGTTTATATCAGCCATTGCCTATTCCTAATGCACCATGGGAAAATATCAGTATGGATTTTGTGTTAGGACTTCCAAAGACTGTACGGAAAGTTGATTCCATCTTTGTTGTTGATCGTTTTTCTAAAATGGATCATTTTATTCCATGCAACACAACATTTGATGCTTATAAGGTAGCTCAACTATTCTTCAAAGAGGTTGTCCGTCTTCATGGCATCCCCAAAACAATCTTTTCAGATCGTGACACTAAATTTATGAGTTACTTTTGGAAGACTTTGTGGATGACAGCAAAAACAAAGCTTCACTTCTCTACTGCTTATCATCCGCAGACTGATGGCCAAACTGAAGTTGTTAATTGAAGCCTTGGCCAATTGTTACGATGCCTTGTACGTGATCATATTACTACATGGGATCAAATTCTACCTATGGCTGAATTTGCTTGCAACAATTCAGTTAATTGGTCCACAGGCATCTCACCATTTGAAGCATTCACAGGTGTTCGACCGCGCTTGCCTATTGATCTTGTCCCTTTACCTGATGAAGCACGCCCTTGTGCTGAAGCTGATAACTTCATCAAACACATGCAACAAATACATGATGAAGTTCGACGACATAATATTGCAGCCAGCAATGACAGTTACAAGGCTCATGCTGACAAACGTCGTCGTTTTCTGGAGTTTTCTAAAGGAGACATGGTTATGGTCCGTATTCATCCGGAAAGGTTACCCCCAGGTGCAAACAAGAAATTACATCCGCGGAATACCGGTCCATTCAAAGTGATAAAGAAGCTTAGTTCGAATGCATATACTCTCGAGTTACCTTCTGATATTGGTATCAGCCCTACATTCAATGTTGCCGATCTCACTCTTTATCGTGGGCATGATAATGAAGATGATTCTGACGAGCAACTCATTACGTTACCAGCTGCTCCGCCACCGCCTGATAAAATCATTGATGCTCTTGATGATCAAATTGTTTCTACTCGTCGCGGCGGCTTTCAAAAGTTCCTTGTTCGTTGGCAAAACCGGCTCGTCTTCGATGCTACCTGGATTACTGCTACCGACTTCCAGCGTCTGAATCCAGATCTTTATGAGCGCTATCAAGCGATTAACTCGCCGGAGTCGAGTTCTTTCAAGACAGGGAGAGTTGATGCAGTTCGGTCCCTATCCAAGACAGGGACCCGCAACCGCAAGCCTTGACGGACCCAGCTGATGGGGTCCACATGTGCCTCACGTTTCTTAATTTTCTAGATTAGTAATATTACTTAGTTTGCTTGCTTTCTAATTTTATTGTTAATTAGAATTAGTAGCTTTCCTCATTAGCAGACATTATGCTCTATATAAACAGAAGAGCCCTAATGTAATTTTCATGCTTATTATCAATTAATCCAAGTTATCTTTGTGAGTTATCTCTCGTGTGTTATGGTTTATGCTGTGCCTTAGGACTAGAATCCATCTTGGATTCGATCAATCCTTCGGGAGATTGATCTATCAATCTCTGGCCGCGTCAGGTGGTAGTCGCATCATCGTAACTTGGAGGAGGTGGAGGTGGATATCTATTATATTGCGTATCACCATAGTCACCATATGAGTGGGTTCCTGAAACAGAAGACTGTTCGTCTCTTTGTTGCAGTTGACTGTATGGAAAATATTGCGAGGGTCTTTGTCCACTGTAACTAGGGGTCCACGAATCAGCCAATGATGCCGCTTGTTGTGCTCCAACATCTCCACCCATATTTCCTTGTTCATTACTACTACCTCCAGGAGCAGATGGAGCAGGTGGTGAGACTCTCCGACGCCGTTGATAACCACGGTTTCCTTCCATTCTTTCCGGAAAGTCCTGTACCTCCTCTACAGGAATGACATCTTCCTGATCATGTTGGTAGTATTCAGTAGTAGCACCTGTCCCACTAGTGTCTCCTGCTCCATCTCCCCTGTCTCCTCCACCATGGCTACTCGAAGAGACGGTAGTACTCGTCCTCTCAGAAGATGACACAACATGAGTAGGTTCTTTCCCTCTAGATTGTGGGTGCTGCTGTGCACTTGTGCCTTCTCCTCTAAGTGGGGCACCCTCTGCCTCATCCATTTCTTCATCAAGCAAATCTCTAACCTCCTCCTGAAAGCCTGGATCTGAATCTAGCAATGGATCATCTATCTCGGCTATCCATGGGAGCAAGGGACCGTCCTCTCTAAATATTTTTTTAAACTAATAGGACAATAGCTCGGATTATCCCTTGCCTTCCTTTCTCTCGTTCTGTTTCTCAACTTTAAATTGTAATGGCAATACACAAGCTTGTTGAGTTTTTGCATGGTAAGCCGATTCCTGGACTTTGTGTGGATCAAGGAGAAAGTGCTTCAATTCCTTTCACAGTTTGATGAAGTTGTAACTTGACTAAGGATGCGAACAATTGATTTCCTTAGATTTGGAGTATCCTCTCCAAAATTCATCCACCAATCAGCTGAAATTCAAAATAAACAAATAAAATTAGATATTCCACTAGTCCTTCCCATCAATTGAGAGATAAATAACAAAATACTATTAGGTTGGGTGATTGGGTCTTTTGTTCATACCAGGTGGCATTTTTCCAATTGCCCTCATTACAAGAGGGTTATTAGCAAAGCTTCTTCTCCTTTGTGTGTATGTAGATATCTACAATGTGAAAATTAGGAATAAATCAATAAATCATACATGTTTAACGTGTCATTAATGGAAAGAAGCATACAGACAAGAGAGAGAGAGAGAGAGAGAGAGAGAGAGAGAGAGAGAGAGAGAGAGAGAGAGAGATGTGGAGATGAATGTCGTCCTCTGCATTGGTCGACTGAGATATCTATTTAAAAGGGTTTAATCCCTGATTACATTCTAACAATGATTATCCCTTAATTACACTTGGGGTTAGATCCATGCTAATAGCTAACAACTAACTAGTATGTAAATGGGCCTGATATATTGGGCCTAGAGGCCCAGGATTGACACCCCCCCTCAAATTGATGCGGGAGTGTCATAAAGCAGCAATTTGGAAACAAGAAATTGATGTCGAGGCCGAGCAAGTCCCTTAGTGAATATATCGGCCAACTGAAACTCTGTAGGGACATGAGGTAGACTGATAACATCACGCTTGTATTCGTCGCGAATAAAGTGGCAATTAACTTCTATATGTTTTGTGCGTTCATGAAGAACAGGATTCTCAGTGATTCTGATCGCCCCAGTATTATCGGCATGCAAGGAAGTGGGAGAGGCCTGTGCAAATCCAAGTTCCGAAAGAAGTCCCCGAAGCCATAGGATTTCAGAACAAGCAGAAGACATAGCCCGATATTCAGCCTCTGTGGAAGATTTGGAGACCCGTTCTTGTTTCTTGCATTTCCAAGAGATGAGAGACTGACCGAGGTACATACACCAACCAGTGGTGGACCGTCTGGTATCCGGACATCCTGCCCAGTCAGCATCTGCATAAGCGATCAGAAGTAGACGATTATCCTTTGGATAATATAAACCACGAGCTCTAGTACCCAATAAATACCGGATAATTCGCTTTACTGCTGTCAGATGAAGGTGACGAGGAGACGTCATGAATTGGCTGACAAGATTGACAGCATAAGATATGTCAGGCCTGGTGACGGTGAGATAGACAAGACTGCCAACGAGTCTCCGGTATGTATGTGGATCAGGAAGAAGATCTCCATCATCTTTACTCAACTTAAGATTGACTTCAAGTTGTCAAACGTAGCATCAAGAGATTGAATAATTTCGTGTCACATTCATTGGAGATTTTCTCCCATTATAAAGACTACAGATGCCTTATCAAAGGCTACAAATCAGCTACAAATCAGCCCTACAGATTAGCTAATCTAATTACAATTTACTTTTAAAGAAGGAGTATATATTTACAATCTAATTAAAGAAGGAATGAGCTGTGCAAAGATTTGACCAAATCCACGTGATTGAATAACATTATATTGGGCCCAAGTGGGCCTGAGCCATCTTGAATTTGACACCCCCCCTCAAATTGATGCTGGGGAATCCACAAGCATCAATTTGGTAACCAAGAACTGATGGCGAGGTCGCGGAAGTCCCTTTGTGAGGATGTCGGCATTTTGAAGATCAGAAGATATGTGAGGAAGGCTAATTACATCACGCTTGTAAGCATCGCGTATAAAATGGCAATCAATCTCTATGTGTTTAGTGCGTTCGTGGAAAACTGGATTGGCAGTAATACGAATTGCACTAGTATTGTCTGCATAGAGTGGAGTTGCAATATCAGCAGGAAAGCCGAGATCAGAAAGCAACCCGCGAAGCCAGAGAATTTCCGAACAAGCAGCAGACATAGCACGATACTCAGCTTCGGTGGAAGATCTGGACACCTTATCTTGTTTCTTGCATTTCCATGAAATCAAGCTATCTCCCAGATACATACACCATCCTGTGGTAGAGCGACGAGTATCTGGACAACCAGCCCAATCAGCATCTGAGTATGCTTTGAGAGTCAGGGAGTTGTTGGCAGGATAAAATAATCCACGGGTTGGTGTCCGAATGAGATATTTGATGATACGTCGAACCGCAGCCAAATGAAGATGTTTAGGATTAGTCATGAATTGACTGACTAAATTGACTGCATAAGAAATATCAGGACGAGTTATTGTCAAGTAGATCAGGCTGCCAACGAGGCGACGATAGAGAGTAGGATCAGGGAGAGGATCCCCACTGTCTTGGTGAAGTTTAACATTGACTTCAACTGGAGTATCGACAGGAGCAGAACCTTGAAGTCCAGCCATTTCAATTAAGTCAAGAGCATATTTATGTTGATGGAGAACGATGCCTTTTGCAGATTGATGAACTTCAAGACCTAAAAAATAGTTTAGTGGCCCAAGGTCTTTCATGTGGAAAGATTCATGAAGAGAGGCCTGAAGCTGGTGAATCATATCTGCATCGGTGCCTGTAATGATGATGTCATCCACATAAACAAGAAGAATAGTAATCCCCGTAGAAGCATGATGAAGGAACATGGATGGATCATATGGACTAGGATTGAATCCCAAGTGGCTAAGAGCATGTTGGAATTTTCCAAACCACGCCCGGGGGGCTTGTTTTAGGCCATAGAGAGAACGCCGTAGTTTGGCAACAGCACCCGTAATGATAGAGGAAACCCCCTGAGGAAGGCGCATATATACATCTTCTTTGAGATCACCATGAAGAAATGCATTTTTGACGTCCATCTGGTAGAGAGGCCATGATTGGGATGCTGCAATGGCAAGAAGAGTCCTAACAGTGGTCATTTTGGCTACCGGGGCAAATGTCTCGTCATAGTCAATGCCATATTCCTGCCGATTACCGAGAGCAACAAGACGCGCCTTATACCGAGCCAGAGTTCCATCAGAGTTAAGCTTGATAGAATAGATCCACTTGCAACCTATTGGCTTAACAGAAGAAGGACATGGAACCACATCCCATGTATGATTTTGCTCAAGAGCATCCAATTCATCCTGCATAGCGTTATTCCAACACTCATACTGCACAGCCTGGGAATATGAGTTTGGGATAGAAGTAGAAGACATGGTGGCCATTAAGGAAGTGTGGGTAAATCCATAACGATTTGGAGGCACTGAAATCCGAGATGAACGGCGTAAGGGAGGATCGCCAGTTGGACCAGATACAGTTGGGGGATCGTTAGGGGGACTATGTGTAGTCGCAGTTTTACTCCGCCTCTGATAAACGAAACTAGGATCAAATTTCACAAATGGTGTTTTATCCGTAAAACCCGGGAAGGAAACTACAGATGTAGACTCTACAGAATCAAGATGTTCTTGGAAAAAAATATTGATTTTCAAAAAAGACGACATTACGGGAGGTACGAATGCGCCGTGTGTGAGGATCATAACAAAGAAACCCCTTTTGATGACTAGCATATCCTAGAAAAGCGCATTTAACAGATTGGGCAGTAAGTTTGTTACGCTCAGAAGGAGGTAAATGTACAAAACACACCGATCCAAAACATGTAGATCATCATAAAGTGGTGTAGATTTGTATAATCGATAAAAAGGACTCTCATTTTCCAAAGAAAAAGATGTTAATCGATTTATAAGGTGAGCAGCAGTGCTAAGAGCTTCCGTCCAAAAACGTGTCGGAACGGAAGATTCAATGAGAAGAGATCGAGTAATATCAAGAAGATGCCTGTTTTTCCTTTCAGCAACCCCATTCTGCTGAGGGGTATAAGGACAAGATTTCTGAGAAATTATTCCTTTTTGTTGTAAAAAATGTTGAAATTCTGTAGACAGATATTCACCTCCCGAATCAGAACGTAAAATTTTAATGCAAGTGGAAAATTGATTCTCAACATATGCTAAAAACATCTTGAAAACATGAAAGACATCAGCTTTAGAATGCAAAAAATAGACCCACGTAAATCTACTATAATCATCAATAAATGTCACGAAATATTTATAATGAGCATGAGACAAATGAGGAGCAATACCCCAGACATCACTATGAACTAAATCAAAACACTGAGTGCTATTAGAAGTAGAGACAGAAAAAGGAAGAGTCTTGCTTTTGCCCAACTTACATGTAGCACAATCAAAAGAAACAAACTTAGAAAGACCTATTGAGTTTAACAATCCAGAATTAACCATGTGAGACATGGTTTTAAAATTAGGATGTCCAAGTCTACTATGCCACAATTGACAATTATTTTGAGCAGAAAAACAAAAATCATTTGCTGAATTATTCCTAATTTGAGTAGATAGATCAAGAGGAAACAAGCGTCCAATTTTAGGCCCCCTCGCGATCTCCCTCCCTGACATCTGGTCCTGCACAACACAACCAGAGGAAGAAACGAAACATTACAGTTGTTTTCAACGAGTTGTCCAACTGAAAGAAGGTTTGAAACTAAATGAGGACAGTGATAAACATTCTGTAAGGGCAAGATACTGGAAATATCTCCAAATGCAGTGATAGGAAGATGGCCGCCATCGGCGGTTTGAACATGAGTATTGCCAGTATATTTTGTCAAGCTAGAGAGTTGTGCACTGGAATGAGTCAGATGATTTGATGCTCCAGAGTCAAGATACCAAATGGAAGAAGGAGATTTAGTTTTACCTGTGATGCCAAGTGCAGAAAAAGCATTGACGATCATTTGTTGAACTAATTCGGGAGTGAGAGCAGAGGAAGAAGAACCAGGCTGTGAAGGCATCGAGTTGGATTCAGCAGCAGCATTAGAATAGTCTATCTTGGCAGCATAGGCATTGGGAGTCCGGGTTTGTGGACGGCGGCGACATTCAGTAATGATGTGTCCCTTCTTCTTGCAGTAATTACAGAACTTTTGGTTGCATTGTGTTGCAAGATGTCCATACTTTTTGCAAGAGTAGCATTGGACGTTGTTCATATCCCGAGTCTGAGGAGTCTGAGAAGACTGAGAGATCGGAGGAGACTGAGTGTTCCCTTTAGCAGAGTATGCAACAGGATAAGTTGCACTGTGTTGTTGTTCCAGATGGGCCTTTGTGTGAATACGCTGTTCTTCTCGCAGAAGCTCATTCAAACATACATCCAAAGATGGTAATGGTTTCCGGCTCAGCAGAGATGATGTAACAGTCTCATATTCAGGGCGCAATTTCATCAAAAACTGGTCCCTATGACTGGAGGCTTGAAGGTCTTGTATAATTTTAAGAACATTGTTTGGAACAGAAGCATATTTGATCCCATCGTATTCACTCCACAAATTGCGGAATCCAGAATAATAGTCCTGAATGGACAAGGTGCCTTGATTATATTCTGCGATTTCACACTCAAGTTGAAACTGACGTGCAGAATTATCTTGATGATATACTGTCTGCAAGTAACCCCACATCTCCTTGGAGGTCATGAAGGGTTTGAGGTTCAGAATCAGATGAGGTTCCATAGCCCCGAGAATCCATGTTTTTATTTTCGCATCTTTTGTGTTCCAAGTAGAGATCTTTTTATCATCCTCTGTTGGCTTCGGATCAGAACCAGAAACAAAGCCCCATAGTTCCTTGGCTTCAAGATATAATTGAAATTGAAAAGCCCATGCTGGATAGTTTTTACCATTAAATTGAATTAATTTAATGTCTGACTTTTCCATTTGAACAGTAACAGAACCAAAATCCAGCAAATCAGACTGTGCAAAGCCCAAACAGTGTAGAACTTAGACAGAAATTGTAATGCAGAAGGTCAAAACAGGTTGTGTGTAGATGCCAAATATTGCAGGATGACAGAAAAAAAATTCTGTGACCAAATCCACAAAAAATAGAGCCCAGGCGACCTTGATTTGGACTGTTGGTTCCCTACGTGGGGCCCACTGCTTGATCTGAGTGAGACTTTGATCCACAAGATGCAGGCAGAATCAAATTATCTTTCCAGAGGTACAAGATTTATTGAAATCCAATCACAATCCAAGATTTTGAACGGCTGAGATCAAAACAATCTTAGAAAACCAGAATATCATAAGTTGGTTCAAATGGCCTACCTCTGATCTTGAAAAAATTCTGAAAAAAATCTTCAAAATTACCAGGAGGGTTGGTCGACCATTGCTGTATAGATTGCTGAAGATCCCATGATGATCGCAGGTGGGCCACTATTGATCATATCACTCCAGAAGACTGTTCTGTTGTCAAAGAACACAGATCCCTGATCTGTTTGTTGTCAAGATTACAGATCTTTGATCTGTTTGCTTCTGAGACACAAGATCTGTGTTTTCCAAGAGCAGCAGGACTGATCACAGTGATCACAGGTGGGCCACAGTGATCGGATGTCAAGATGTTGATGAAGATTCTATGTGAAACATGAACAGCCACAAGGAATGACTGTTATCACTGAGATTCAAGAAGGAATTTATAGCTAGAAGACAAAAGGTAGAAGACACCAGGAAGAAGGCTCTGATACCATGTCAAACGTAGCATCAAGAGATTGAATAATTTCGTGTCACATTCATTGGAGATTTTCTCCCATTATAAAGACTACAGATGCCTTATCAAAGGCTACAAATCAGCTACAAATCAGCCCTACAGATTAGCTAATCTAATTACAATTTACTTTTAAAGAAGGAGTATATATTTACAATCTAATTTAAAGAAGGAATGAGCTGTGCAAAGATTTGACCAAATCCACGTGATTGAATAACATTATATTGGGCCCAAGTGGGCCTGAGCCATCTTGAATTTGACACAAGTGGTGTATCAACTGAGGAAGATTCATCGAGATCAGCAAGCTCAGTAAGATCTGTCGCATATTTGTGTTGATTGATAAACAGGCCTTTTGAAGATTGATGTATTTCTAAGCCCAAAAAATAATGTAGAGGACCCAGATCCTTCATATGGAATGAATCTCGAAGAGAGGCCTGAAGAGATTTTATCATAGCATCATCAGTTCCGGTGATAATGATATCATCAACATATACGAGGAGAACAGTAAAGCCAGTAGATGCGTGGCTCATAAAAAGAGATGGATCATATGGACTTTGAGTAAAGCCAAGCGTGCCTAACCGATCTTTGAATTTATCAAACCACGCTCGGGGAGCTTGCTTGAGACCGTAAAGAGATCTGTGTAAGTGACATACAGATTTCTTAGACGGAGAGGTGACTCCTTGTGGTATCCGCATATAGACTTCTTCTTTCAAGTCCCCATGTAGAAAAGCATTCTTGACATCCATTTGGTACAATGGCCAAGATTGAGAAGCTGCAATGGCGAGAAGGAGCCGAACAGTTGTCATTTTTGCAACTGGCGCAAATGTCTCTTCATAGTCAATGCCATACGCTTGGCGGTTGCCAAGTGCCACAAGTCGAGCTTTGTGTCTATCCAAGGAGCCATCTGATTTTAGCTTGATCGAGTAGATCCATTTGCAACCGATAGGTTTAACTGAAGAAGGACAGTCCACAATATCCCAGGTGTGATTCTGGGTCAATGCATCTAATTCGACTTTCATGGCCTGGTTCCAACAATCATGTTGCACAGCCTGCAAATAAGATTTTGGGATGGAAACAGAGGATAGTGTTGTCATCAAGGAAGCATGGGTAAATCCATACCGCTCAGGAGGTCGAGAAATTCTGGAGGAGCGACGCAAGATACTAGTAGATGTGGAACCAGTTGCCGGAGGATCAGGAGGGTGGGCATCTGCAGTGGTAGGTTTTTCCCTTCGATGATACACAAAATCAGGATTAAACCGTGTAACAGTTGGTTTTTCAGAAAATCCAGGTAACAATGTTGTGGAAAATGGAGAAGGACAATCCAAGTAGGTTTGAAAAAAATATTGATTTTCGAAGAAAATAACATTACGAGAGATCCTGGTGCGACGAGCCATTGGATCATAGCAAACAAAACCCTTTTGGTTAGTTGCATATCCTAAAAAAACACACCTGCTAGATTGGGCCGTTAATTTTGTGTGCTCTGGGCGGCACATGAACGAAGCAAACACACCCGAAGGTATGTAGATGAGTAAATGTAGGATGGTGACCATAAAGTTTAAAATGTGGTGTTAATTGGGCAATGGTAGGTGATGGAAGACGGTTTATGAGATGTACTGCAGTGGTAAGAGCTTCAGTCCAAAAACGTGGAGGAACAGAGGATTCAATGAGAAGAGTTCTCGTGACATCAAGAAGATGTCTGTTTTTCCGTTCTGCAACTCCATTTTGTTGCGGAGTATATGGACAAGTACGTTGAGATATAATTCCTCGACTCTTTAGGAAAGATTGAAAATCAGTGGAGACATACTCCCCCCCTGAATCTGATCGCAAAGTTTTAATGCATTTGGAAAATTGGGTTTCAACATAGCTAAGAAAAATTTTAAATGCATTAAGAACATCAGATTTAGAATGTAACAAATAAACCCAAGTAAATCTGTTGTAATCATCAATAAATGTAACAAAGTATTTGAAATGACCATGAGAAATGGTAGGAGCAATGCCCCAAACATCACTGTGGATTAAGTCAAAACATTCATTGCTACGAGTTGTAGAGTTAGAAAAAGGTAAAGTTTTACTTTTTCCTAATTTACAAGCATCACACTCAAATGAATCAGAATCAATAGGTTTATTTAACAATCCAGTTTGAAACAAAGTGGACAACGTAGCAGCATTCGGATGACCAAGTTTATTATGCCACAACCGAGAATTATTAGGAAGTAAAAAACAAAACAACTGATTCCAAGGTTTATTTTGAAAAAATGGAGATACTGGTAACGTAAAAAGCCTGCCACGTTTAGGCCCCCTCGCGATCACCGCCCCCGACTCCTGGTCCTGCGCAACACAACCAGAAGAAGAAAAGGAGACATTGCAATTATTTTCAACTAATTGACCCACAGAAACTAAATTGGTAGCAAGATGAGGGGAGACAAAAACATTTGTTAATGGAAAAGGGCCAGGAGCATCTCCCACAGAGAGGATTGGAAGGTGGTCTCCATTGGCAGCTTGAACAGAAAGAGTGCCAGTGTAGGGGACAACATGATGTAGTTTGGTGGGTGAGGAGGTCATGTGATTACTAGCTCCAGAATCTAAATACCATGTATTAGAAAGGGACGGACTAGTACCTGAAATGTTCATAGATGACAGAGCATTGATAATCATCTGATTTACCATAGCCGGAGTAATGGGAGCTGGTGACTGTGTTTGTGAAGAGGAACCAGGCTGTGATGATGAATCAAATGGCAATGAACCAGTGAAATCAGACGATGCATATTGTGGGGTGACAGCCGTGTAAGCACTTGGAGTTGACTGTCCATAGGGGCGAGAAGCAGAATTGCGAGCCTTCTTCCGACACTCTTCAATACCATGACCAACAGCCTTACAATATTTACAGACCTTCAGCTTGCATTGATTTGCATAATGGCCATATTTTTGACAGTTGTAACACTGTACTTTACTGATGTCCCGAGGAGGAGGTCTGGTTTTAGCAGCAAAGGCAAGTGGAGCTTCAGTGGAATCCTGATGATCAATTGCAATTTTGGTAACAAGGCGCTGTTCCTCCCGTAGAAGTTCTTGAAGACAATCATCTACGTTGGGAAGAGAAGCTCGGCTCATCAAGTTGGACCGTACTGTCTCATATTCAGGGCGCAGTTTCATGAGAAATTGGTCCCGATGGCTATCCTGTTGTAAGGAAAGAAGCTCGGGTAGAAGTGCTTCAGAGACAGTAGCAAATTTAATTTCATCATATTCTGACCATAGGATTAGAAAGCCGGAGTAATAATCCTGGATTGAAAGTGTCCCTTGGGAGTAATTTGCAATATCTAATTCCAATTGAAACTGACGCGCAGCATGATTTTGATAATATACCTTTTTCAGATATTCCCACATTTCCTTTGAGGTCTTGCAAGGTCTGAGAGACAAAATAAAATTTGGTTCTACAGATTAAAGAATCCAAGACTTTATTTTTGCATCTTTAGAACCTACCTCTGATGATCAATAAATTAGGAAAAAATCTTCAGAAATCCAGGAAGCAGTAGTCGACCAAGATGGAAGTATTCCGTTGATGTGGTGGTGATGATCCTAGGTGGGCCATGCTTGATCCGAGATGATCAGGAACGATCAGAGATGATCGGCTGAATAGAAAAATCACTGGCTGGCTTCCTATGCTTGGAAGATGACTTAGGAGAAGATCACAGATGATTGACCTTGCTCTGATACCATGTCATTAATGGAAAGAAGCATACAGACAAGAGAGAGAGAGAGAGAGAGAGAGAGAGAGAGAGAGAGAGAGAGAGAGAGAGAGAGAGATGTGGAGATGAATGTCGTCCTCTGCATTGGTCGACTGAGATCTCTATTTAAAAGGGTTTAATCCCTGATTACATTCTAACAATGATTATCCCTTAATTACACTTGGGGTTAGATCCATGCTAATAGGTAACAACTAACTAGTATGTAAATGGGCCTAGAGGCCCAGGATTGACATAACGTACCTATCTTAAGCATATACATATGTCATCTCAAATCTCAATCACTAACTCACTTCTTGAAGGGCGTTGATTTGATCATCCTCTCCCAACAATTTCTTCAACACTGTCCTTAATCCTACCCTCAACTCCGTTTCTATAGTATTGCTGTGTTGTTGGGCATTGGGGTAGTAGAATTTGGGATTAAGGAAATAACCTACATTGAAAACAAGTTGAAATGCAAAATGATTAAACATCAATCAAAGAATGAAAGCTTGCTTTAAAAGCATCAAATAGTGATATTAGTATTGAGTACCTGCAGCATGCAATGGATGATGCAGCTGGTCCGCCCACGGTCTATCAATAATCGTTATATATTCTTCATGATATCTAACATTTTCCATGATAGCTTGCTTAGCCCGATCCATTGCTTCATATATATATCCCATTGTTGGCTTGTCATCACCATCTACAAGCCGCAACACACAAACTAAAGGCTCATAAACCTTTAATAAATTAGACACTTTCTTCCAAAATTTATTGTCCCTCGTCAAGTTAGGGATCTCAAATTCCGTACCACTTGTTGCATTGCCCCATTTCGAACGAAGCCATTCCTCTGATGCAAACATCTGAATTAGCTCTGTTCTAAACCTTACAAGGCTCTCCATCGCAATGAAATGGGTAGCAAACCTAGTTGATCCCGGACGAATCAAGGCATGGTTATTTGTGAATCTTTTCATCAAGCTCAAAACCCACGAATGATCATAAATAAATCTGTTAATGCCTCTACATGCCTTGATAACTCTAGCAATTTTCTTCTTCTTTCCAATCTCTTCCATAATGAGATCTATACAGTGTGCCGCACATGGAGTCCAAAACAGATGAGGCCTCTTATTCTCCTACATTCTACCGGCTGCCTTGAAATTGGCGTCATTATCTGTAACAATTTGTACAATATGCTTCTCTCCCACACTCTCTACAACCTTGTCCATAAGAGTGTATATATATTTAGCTGTCCGTCTATGCTCAGATGCATCCACGTACTTCACAAAGACACACCCAGCGACTGATTGTACCAAAAAGTTTATTAATTGTGTTTGTGTACCGCTGGTCTACCCATCACACATAATGGTGACTCCATTCTATTGCCACATGGGCCTAAAGGTCTCCACCCATGCCTTTATTTCTTTATATTCCTTTTCGAGATATTTAGTGCCCACATCATAAACAGTGGGCGACTGTATTCCCCGCCTAGCTTCGGCGGCAACATCAAGAATTGTTTGGAAATAGGGGAAATCTATTGCTGTAGGTGGTATGTTCTTGTGAATTAGCCATTTTGCTGTAGCTTTGGGCCTTTGGCTAACCTATCTCTTGCTGCCTTCATTGCCCCTTTTATAACACTTGATATATTTGGTTGTTTAGCTCCATCTTTTCTCTGTGCTAGAGGATCAACAGAGGGAGGAACTGCTCTTCTAGTAGATATAACTTCTACATCAACATCCCGTTTCGGATGCTAAATGCCCTACGCATTGCCCCCGCAATGCCCTTGCCCTTGCCCCTGCTTGGTACAGCAGATGAGCCCCTTGCATCATAATATTTGCTTCCAGCAAATGCACGACGTTCATGTTCTTCTTGGTGACTCAGTGATGGACTCTCGGCGTGCAGCCTCCATCTGTGCATCTTCCTTATCAAACCCTTCATCCCCAAACACATCATAACGGGCACCATCAACATCTTGCTACCTCTTTTCTTTTATCTCAATTTTTTTAGCTTTGTTTTGGCCAAGCAAAGCTTTCATTTGTTTTCTGACTTCCCTTGGTACTTCGGTACAGCCAGCGACATTGCCAGAAATGTGACCCAAGTGGTGCTTGAATCTTGTAATGCCCCCATTGGTCACTTTCCCACAAAACTTGCATTTGATTTTCAACCTGTTATTCTCAATTGCCCCACCAAAGCTCCATGCAGGATCAATATCACGAGGCATTTTAAGTTATCAATTGGCAAACACAAATACACAATAGAAGACTGAATACCTATAAATATGAACAAGTATTATGTTAAAAATTAAAAAAACAAAAAAACTTGTTAGAGGAAACATATATCGAACGCTAGGAATCATTCTCTTGACATTTAATTGGTATTTCATTACTTAAAGTACATTTTTTTTTCAAAAATTTAAAAAAATCCAAAAATAAAAAAATCAAATAAAATTAGGAAAAGACAAATATATGTTGGATTGATCTATGCCAAACATAGATATGACATTTAGGGGCCTTATTCAAAACAATATAATGGGTAATGAATCGGTTAAGGCATTTTTTCCTTCAAAAAATAAATAAATCCGAAAATAAAAAAGAAAAAAAAAAGGGAAAGACAAAGAAATGTTGGATTGATCTATGCCAAACATATTCAAAACATTTAGGAGCATTTTTCAATGCATTTGATTGGCAATCCATTATTAAAAATATTTTTTTCCAAAAAATAACAAAAATCCGAAAATAAAAAATAAATAAAATAAAAAAAAACAAGCAATATATGTTGGAGTGATCTTTGGGAAACATAGATCTAAAATCTAGGAGCCCTTTTCAAGACATTTGATTGGTATTCAATTACTAACAATATTTTTTTTACAAAAATAAAAAAATCCGAAAATAATAAAAGGAAAAAATTTGAAAACAAGCAATATATGTTGGCTATGAAGCACCGACACGGATACGAGACACGGATACGATACGATACGGATACGCAGATACGGCATTTCTCAAAAAAGTAGGATACGACACGTCGGGGATACGTTGAATTTTTTTTATTTTAAATATTTTTTATATGACCATGTAATAAAAATCTAATATTATTTCAATCAAAATAGCCATAAAATATGCACTTTCATTGATTTAATCATCATTAAACATTACATTCAATACTTCCAACTTCCAAGTTCCAAGTTCAAATTCCAAGTTTCACCAACTATTACAGAAACATAAGCATATAACCCAAACAAACAGACAATGCATCCACTTAAACTTCAATTGCCTGACCACCAGGTCCACCACCATCACCTCCATCATCATCTTCACGAAAGAGCATGGCCTCCAATTCCGGTTCATCAAGGGAGAGTTGTGCAACCTCAAGCTCTCCAACATCATCAAACGAATCAAAAGAATCTCCAGCAATATCCCACATCTTGGTTTCTCCTTTTATATATTGTGGAGTTCTTCTTGAAAGAAGGATTGCTATGAATGAAAACCAAGTCTTCAGCACGTTTTGGTGTCATCTTATTCCTTCTCACCGAGTGCACAAAGGAATAAGTACTCCAATTCCTCTCGGCACATGACGACGAAGAAGGTTGCACAAGTAGCTTGAAAGCTAGAGTTTGAAGCAAAGGTGCAAACGCACCATAGGTGACCCACCAACTTTTAGGATCCATTTCATAGCGATCACGAATGGAATCAATATCCGCAAAATATCCCGACTTGCTAGAGAAATCAGCAAATTCTGTGCTTATCCTTTTGCGCTCCTCCAAATTAGGAAAATATTTTTTAAGGATTTTCATTCTTTCTGTAGCAACCTCCATCTCTCTATGTGGAGCAACTCGACTAGGATCCTCATGAAGCCAATGCTCGCTATAGTACCTTGAATAGAAAAAAATAAAAAAAAAGTAGGCAATAAGTTTATGATTAAGAGTTTAAGACTAAGAGGGAGAAAAAAAAGTTATAAGACTAGAAGTCACCTTGGATTTAGTGAATGAGCTAAGCAATGGAGAGGAGGAGTGTTCTTGTTCCAACGATCCACAAGAATTTTATGCACCACATCATAAAAGGTAGATGTCTCATCGAGTCTTCTTCCTTCATGCCTATATATTGAACCTTTCACTTTTTCTATCATGGTATCCCACATGTCATACACTAAGTGAAGACAAGGCCTATCCGTGTCACAAGCCCTTAGCATATCATATATAGGAGCTGTAAAAGAGAGTATGTAAGTCATTTTGTCCCACCAAATGTCATCTAACACAAAATCTTTCACAGCTTTGGCTTTCTCCTTATCATCCTCTTTGTAGGAATTCCACCTTTCACTAATAACCATGGCTTGAAGACTACCTTTTATGAGCTTGAATCTCTTGAGCATGACAAGGACCGAAGCAAAACGTGTACTTGCAACTGAAAGCAACTTCAAAGGGACAAATTCATTAAACATAGCCAATCTCATGGAGTGATTCATGATAAAGTTCTTGACAAACACAACATCCTCGGCCAAGTCTGTGATCCAATGACACTCCTCAAATGTTAGAGCATTGTTTTCTATATTCTTTGCCATACAAATGTTTTGCAAGGCAAGGTTGAGTGTATGAACCACACATGGTGTCCAAACAATATTTTCAAATTGTGCTTCAATGAGATGCCCTGCACCCGCACAATTCTTAGCATTATCAGTTATCACTTGAATCACATTTTGGGGACCAACCTCTTCTATCACTTCTTTCAACAAACCATAAATGAATGTATTTATCTTTAACTTCACCCGTACAATCCACGGCTTTAAGGAACATAGGCCCACTTTCCGTCACCGCCATAAAATTAATCAAGGGCCTCCTCTGTGAGTCACTCCATCCATCACTCACAATGCTTACACCTTTTTCTTTCCATGTGCCTTTAATTGGTTCTAGCAACCTATCAATATGAGCCCTCTCTTGTTGGAGTAGACTTGTCCTTAACTTATTATACCCCGGTGGCACATAGCCTGCAAGAGCATTGTTTGCAGCAAATTGGATACAACTCACATAATAAGGGCTCCTTGCTAGGTGAAATGGTAAGCCCGATGCATAGAACATCCTAGCAATCTCCGCATCCATTTGGTCACGCAACTTCAGGTTAAATGACTTCCCAATAGCCGTATTACTGTCACATGCACCCCAACTTCCAGTTCCACTTCCACTAGCCTTCCTTTTTTTTGAATCATAATCCACACTAGAAGTAGGCAAAGGTACTTTCTTGGGTGCATTTTTCCTCAATCTCTCATTGCATTCGTCCTCTAACCTTTTCATCTCCGCAATATCACTGCTCTTAACTTTTGGACAGAATACAACAGCATGACCAGCCTCATGTATCAAATGAGCCCTCACCCTTGTATATGAGCTTTTCTTGGTTTGATGGCAAAAATTGCATTGCCACGACACATTTCCCCCTCCATCACCAAGTTTTTGTTGTTTTGTCACATACCTCCAAAGAGGGTGGTGAGCATCTTCTTCAATAGAAGGAGAAGATGCAGTAGCACTATCACCCGCACTAGAAGCCATATGACTAAAAAAAAAAAAACCAGCCACATTACAGCAAATACAGCAGCGAAGAAGAAGAGGAAAAAAGATCAGCAAAAAAAAAAAAACAGGATACAGCAGCATAAAGAAAAATTAGAAAAAAAAAGAAACAGCAGGAGAACTGGAGAAGTTGACAGCAGCAGCAGAAAAAAAAAAAAAAAACAGACACATTACAGCAAACACAGCAACGAAGAAGAAGAGGAAACAAGATCAGCAAAAACAGAAAAACAAATCAGGATACAGCAGCATAGAATAGCATCTAGAAAAAATAGAAAAACAGAACCAGCAGGAGAAGTTGACAGCAGCAGCAGCAAAAAAAAAAAAAAAAAAACAGGCACATTAGCAGACAAATACAGTAGCGAAGAAGAAGAGAAAAGAAGATCAGCAAGAACAGACACAAAAAAAAAATAAAAATAAAGGCAGCAGCGAAGATCAGCAAGAACAGAGAAAATAAAAAAAGGCAGCAGTGAAAATCAGCAAGAATAGACAAATACAGCACAAGGAAAGAAAAGAAGAGAAGAGAACCTGAACCTGAAGTTGAAACGGCACAGCACAGCAGAGACGTGACAATGGAAGAGAAGGAGAAACGGCACAGCACAGCAGCGGCCTGGTTTCTGACGATGACGATGGAAGAGAAGGAGAAACGACACAGGCTCAGCAGCGGCGCTTTGGGTTTCTGATGATGACAATGGAAGTAAGAAGGAGAAATGACACAGCTATCGTCGTCGGAGGATGACGATGGAGGAGGATGAGGGCCGGTGATGCTCGTCGGAGGAGGATGAAGGCCGGTGCTCGTCGGAGGAGGATGAAGGCCGGTGATGCTCTCGAGTCACGTCGGAGGAAGATGAAGGCCGGTGATGCTGCTCTAGGGTTTTTCTTCCCCCTTCCTTCTTTTCTTCCTTTTCTCCTCTTTCCCCCTCTTTATACTCATTTTCGTGTCCGGCACGTGTCCCGACGCGAAGCGTGCGTGTCCCGCTCGTGTCGGGACGTGTCCGGCACGTGTCCGATATATATAAAAAAAAAAAAATTCCGATACGAAAAATACGTGTCCCATACGTGTCCATTGCGTATCCGGGCGTATCCGTATCCGATACGTCCGGGATACGGATACGCCACCCAATTTCATGTATCCGTGCTTCCTAGTATGTTGGAATGATCTATGAGAAACATAGATCTAACAATATGAAGGTATTTTCAAGTTGTTTCATGAGTTTTCCATAATTATTCATGTTTTTTTTTAAATAACATGAATCCGAAAATAAAAATAACAATATATATAAAAAAAAAACCAAAAGATATGAAAGGAAGCATGGATCTACAATAAAACAAGACAATGATGCCATTATATTGTGATTCATAGTAGTTAGAGAGTGATAATCTCAAAAAGTTGAAAAAAAAATCACATACCTAGATGAAGAATCTTGTTTAGAATCTTTAGATCCCTTAGAATAGTTGAGTGTTTTGATTTGGTGGACACAAATCTTGAAAAAATGGAGTTGGTAGTCACTTGGTACCACAAGATTTGATTTGGTGGACACAAATCTTGAAAAAATGGAGTTGGTAGTCACTTGGGACCACAAGAGGGGAAGTTACAGTGAAGAGAGTGAAGAAGAAAGGTGGAAAGAGGGTTAAAAAACCCTAACTTCGTCAAAAGGGGGGTTTTATACCCCCCAGCCGATACGTATCAGCCGCCACGGGCCGTAGCGG
This sequence comes from Litsea cubeba, assembly GCA_012931725.1. Lineage (NCBI taxonomy): Eukaryota > Viridiplantae > Streptophyta > Magnoliopsida > Laurales > Lauraceae > Litsea > Litsea cubeba. The sequence goes on along the minus strand of CM022946.1, from coordinate 98,675,524 downwards.
CCCGTAGCGTAGCGGCCGCTACGGTTGTGACGGCCGCCGCTATGCGTAGCGGCCACATTTTTCATCCTTGCTTTATCCAAACATGTCGCTTAACAAAAAGCTATAAATCAAGGCTGTCTCCAAAGATAAGGAATATCCCCAGAGGCCTCTCTTCCTTTAACCGGCAATTCATAAAAAGACTTAGACTTCTAAATCTCTTCTTCAGTCTGGTGCCCATACGTGATACGACTATGAGAGCCTTGTATTGAAACGAAAACACCATTTAAGTAACATCATATCAGCTAACAATTGAGTCACTTTTTCTCAAATATTTCGGTGAAGCAGTGGGGTCTGAGTTCTGAACAACCTTACCTCCCACTCTGTCCATATAGTCTGATCCCAAAGTCATCCTATTAGTAGCAATAATGCAATGAATTGAATACGAGTCTTACAACCTATGGATATGCAATTTTTTTTTCCTGGTAACTGAAAATTATCTTGAAATGGGGAAAAATGAAGGATCCAAAAAGACAATGAACAAATGAAAATACAATGGTATAAAAGAATTGTACCCAAAACAAAGGCACAAACATTGCATAATGAGAGCAATAAAAGGGACTTCCCTATCAACCCCTTGCTTTGCTAAAGCGTCCGCATAGTATTGGCTTATCTTTCCCCCTCCTTAAAATCTACTTGAACCAAAGAAGATAAGAACTCAATTTCAAAGAAGAGAAAATGAAACTTCTAAGGCCCCTCCTTGGATGACATCCAAGAAATAGCATTTTAAGAATTGCTTTCCACAATTAGTTTGCCTAGAAATGAAGAGGAAAATAAACAGAGAGTTTCTACGCTGGCCAACACTTCTGTGCGATTAGATTCTTCGATACTCACATTCTTTGAGAAAATAAGCAATGCATATGCGAATGTAGATCAGTCCAAACTTGTGTCAGAGAACCATCCTGGACTTTGTATCCTACAAAGAGAAGTTATTCTGCACTAAAAAAAATTGCTCCGTAATCCTGATCGACAACCTTTGAGATGGGCACTACATGGGCATTCTTATGGATGATAGTTGACTACTGAAGGCTTTTTGTCACGCCCCCAATTGTGAAACCGGGGATTATGCGTGAGATTAGGGCCAATTTAAATTTTCCAATATAAACCAATACAACGTGGCCCCAATCGTGTCCCATGTGGATCGAAGACCACTGTGAGGTACTAACATTTCCTCAATTACATAAGACGTATAGCGGAAGCTTCAAGAATGCAAGAGGTATCTAATAAAGTATAGTTAAGAGCAAATACTGAAATATATTATATGAGATTCAAGTTTGAAACAATTAATCCAAAGTATTATTTACAACAAAGGCCACACTAAAACTCGGGCCTAATCAAAAGGACAAAACAACCAAAAGATGAATCTAGCCAAGTATAAGCATGTGGCTCTCAGGTACGGGGACAATACGGCTATACAATGCCGTCCGTACAATAGTTTAAGAGGTCATCAGACTGATCCGTCTGAATTTCCTCCGTCGTCTCCTCGGGATAGAAGGGCTCGGTACCTATGCACCAAGAGTAGCATCATCAGACACGACGGTCGGCAAGCAATATATATATTCAACATCAATAGATATGCAGTACGAGATAGAGTAAACGATAGACAAGATCATAAGAAATGCATAGCATCCGAATCATAATCAATCTAACATAATCATCTAACCAAAATAGGCGGTCCACAGGCTAATCAGCACGGGATAGTATCATTGCCCTCCCAACTCGAACCGAGTTGTGGTAGAGAAAATGCACGGGAGAAAAGCCCGGCCAAGCAAGCAAAAGTGGATACATGGGGTTACAAGCAAACAATCGTCAAAACCTCCCATCGTCAAAAGTATCCCATGGTGTACATCCATCACATCTCCGAACTGCAGACGGCCAAAAGTAACAGTCCTATTACAGTGGTGCCCTAGCTGTGTTGAACGGTACAGCTGAGTGGTGCCTGACACAAGAGTCCTAAACAAACAATAGTGAGGGGCTAGGCTTTCTTGCGTGAACAAGATTCATTAACAAAAGAGAGACTACTTTTCCATCATCAAATGAAGACCAAAACGAGCAAGCTTACTTCAAAACATCAATACCATAAGTAGTCCTCATCAAGCTCTTACAATCAAAGCCACCTCAGTCAAGCATCGGAACAAGCGGAACATCAAAAGGGATCCTAAGTCCATCATCTAAGTTCTCCATGTGATCCCAAACAAAGCAAACTAAACGGAGCTAATGAACATGTCCCTTGACATGTAGACAAAGGTACCAGACGGTACAATTCGGAATCAAAAGCGATAAACAATCCAATCCAAAGTACAATGTTATTTCCGAAGCATCGTACATCCCTACTAAGTCAACGAAAGGAATTAGGGTTCGCGATACCCAAATGAATCATCTTCGTGCATAGATACAAAGGACGGTATCCCGTTGCCCCACACCGTCCACGATTGAGTTAGGTTGAATCCCAATACCACCGGAATGACCATGAAGAACGTCGGCTCAAAACATCCTCACACATAGTCAAATGAGTCCAAAAAGGTTAGCCAAGGTTCCACCTAAGTCCTCAAACCAGGGAAGCAGTCCTTTTTTCCAAAAAGGAATTCAGTCTAGAATAAATACCATAGTCAGTTAACCGACCAGTTGACCGACAAGGTGACTGACTTCACAATTCCTCTGAAATGTTGCTCGCTGGAATTGGAACCGATAGGTCACCGAGCTATAGTTTGGTTAACCAACAACTAGGTTCGGTTAACCGACTGCTCCCATAATTTTGAAACGAATTCTCTATTTGGTTCAGAAATGGGGAATTCTACTCCCTTCCTCCATCCACACCTGCAGACAAAGAGAAACAGGGCCTAGCTCTCTCCAAATGCCTTAGACATCCTCCAATCACAAGTCCATACACAAGCACATCTAATCCAACAATCTAACCATCCAATTAAGAGTCCATTTCATTAAACAATTAAACCTAATTATCATGTTTTCAAATCAAAACCTATCAATTAAACAAGTGGTCATCTAAATCATCATTGAATGATACAATCAAGAAAGACAAGCATATCCAAGCCTAAATATACATACATATTCACTTGCCTCACAAAACAAGGAAAATTTGGGGAAAATCCCCCTTTTGAGCTCAAACTTGGAGAAGAAGCTCTCAACCCAAAACCTTTCTACAAAATGAATGCAATGGGTGGGAATGAGCTTATCTATTCCATTTCTAAGCAAAGGAGAAAGAAAAGTCTTAAGTTTAAAAGCTTTGGGAGCCTACCTAGAAGTGGTTTGTGAATGGAATGCTCCGAGAGAGAGATGGGTGAGATCGATAGAGCTTGAGGAAGAAGGAAGTGCTCGCTGGCGACGTCGGAGCTCTGGTGGCCGGAAATGGTGAGGCGGCAGTGAGGAGGAATGAGGGAATGAGAGAGCAATAGAGAAATGAAAATAAGAGAATGAAGGAGGGATGAGTTCATCGTGGCTTATATTAGGTTAGGCTAATGGGATTTATAATTTAGTCCTTGGCTCGCTAATTGTGATCAATTGGGCCCTTTAGGCTAGTTGAATAATCGAAACTCGACCGAAGGCTAATGTTCGTAAAATGCCGAGACCTACCCCATGCACCCAAACTCACAAAAACTCATAATATCATAAAAACCCCTGAAAACTTTCCGAAATTACAAACCAACCCCCTACTATGTCCAAACGTGCTTTAAATCACGCGAGATTCCTCATGCGTGATCCAAACGTCAAACCCGACTCGCTAAGACTCTAAACACACTTAATTAACTAACAAGCAATTAATTATAATTAATATAGGATTAGGGGTCTGGGTGTTACACTTTTTGCACTCATTCCCCACTCGACATAACTATTTAACCAGTAGAGCTCAATTAACCATCTTACATGGTGAGGTCAGCAGCTACATGGTGAGAGATGGGGATGAAGTTAATTAGGGCCCAATCTTAAGGAGATATTTGACAGTTTGAGGAGAGTCTGTTGATGTCTCTACTGGATTTACTTAGCCAGCTGTCTATGCAAGGTGTGGGCAAAGACTCATGGATATGGGTCGCATCCAAGGAAGGATTTCTTTTCAGTGGCCTCTTTCTTTCAATCCTTACTTAGAGGTCTTGGATTGCAAGTCCTCTTCTTTGTCTATGGAAAGCATAGGACCCTCCTAGGGTTGGATGGCTAGCTCTTCATGAAGCCATTCTTCCCATGGACAGTCTCTGTTGCTGGAAGTTTATCATTTTCAATGCTTGCCCCATGTGTCTTTCAGTAGAAATGGTGGATCATCTAAATTGCAAGGCTGCGCAAGAGATTTGGCAATCAATCCTCTGTATCCTCACAGCCTCTTGGGTGTCTACTCTTCCGATTTTCAGTGTTGCCTCAAAAGACCTCATGATGTTTAAATGGAGGTGGCTCTTTCAGAAGCTTGTTTGTTGTTTTAGCTTTTTTGGCTATATAGTTGTTCTGTAGTCAGGTTTTGGTGGCTGGATTCTTCTTTCTATTCGTGGTTTCTTCCTGTATGCATTCCAGGTTTGGGGGCACTAGTCAGTACAGCTCCCTTATACAGATTGACCTTTTTCAATGGAAGTTACTATTCAAACAGAAAAAAAAAAAAAAAGTAGTCCAGTATAGATCCAACTGATCAAGGGAGACCAAATACCAATCAACTTTGGCATAGGTGGATCATCTTCATTGTTTGTCCATGTGAAAAGGAAGTGCCACCCACCCCACTCCACCACACACACACAAAAAAAAAAAAAAAGAGCTCTACCCCAAATGGGCATTCATGGATATATACTAGAATAAACTCTTATATACCAAGTCAAAAAAAAAAAAAAAAACACAAAAAAGGAAAAAAAAAAAAAAAACTATGAAGTCTCCATTCAGCAGGATGACAACCGTCCTCAAGTCCAAGCAGGGGAGAATGATATAGATGGTGATTGCATTCAAGAAGACTGCAGGTTGAAACAGTCTTTTCAATTTCTAGAAGCTTATGATTCAACATGTGGTACCCAAAAACGCGTCTAGAAGGTTCTGGAATTAATTGGGCCCCAAAATAGTCCCTTTCTAGTCACTAAGGGCCTTTTTGGCATCATTCTGGGGTTTTTTCATTTGGAGAACGAATGATGAAAAACTTGTTTCGCAGGCATCTTCTCTCAAGTTCTGTACATCTCCCTCACTATTTCCCTCCTCTCTCTCTCTTTAGATTTCCTCTCACAAAATGCCTGCCAAAGAAGTTTTTCTTCATTCATTCTTGGAATGAAACACTTACAGAATGATGCCAAACAGGCCATAATTTGACTGTTTTGGACTGTTTTGATAAAGCTGCTCAAATCAAGGGATCATCTGTGACTTTTCAGCAAGTTGCAGGTCAGGACCTGATCTGAACTCGGCCTAAATTGACCTGAACCTTTTGCAGCAGCCCAGCAGGTATAGAATCACCTACAGCAGGGTCCAGAGTCCTACTAAAGCTGCCATCACTCTTCTACATTCTAGGCACATTTGTAATGTGCAAGACTGCCGCAAGTCTTCATTTTCCCTTTTTCTTCCTTTATTTTGTCATTTCATTTTTTATTTATGTTAGGACTCTTTATTTAAGAATACAAGTATTTGAAGGAATAGGGATCCTAATGAGTTTAGTTTACATTAGGTTTATGAAGAATTTTTAAATATATTCATGTGTGGAGTGATAATAAAATCCCAATCCCTTTCGGTATTTCTTGTGTGTAGAACTTGAAGATTTGTTTAGTTTTCTTTGATTCTGTACTGGTGTGAGGTACCTATTACTTGTTCTCCTCTTTTTCTTCTTTTTAAGTGTCATTTTAAAACCCTAGTTTTTTAATTCTTCATTTAATTAGGAAAATAGAATTGGAGTTGCAGCCTCTTTTTCTCATTTGAGGATTCTGTCAACATCCGTGTAACATGAATACATTCATAACCCAAAGTCTAAAGCAGTAAATTGTCCTTTGTTTTCAAATCTCTCTCTCTCTCTCTCTCTCTCTCTCTCTCTCTCTCTCTCTCTCTCTCTCTCTCTCTCTCTCTCTCTCTCTCTCTCATTTTATTGGTAAAATGACTCTCTCTCATTTTATTGGTAAAATGACTTGAACCTGCAGCCATGTTGTAACAATGAGAACCTTCCTGTCGTGCTATGGGCTCGTCATTTCCTTAGTTAGTTAATGGTGCCCACCATTTATCGCCCTGATTGAATTGTGCAGTTTGACTTATGTGTTTGAGCTTAATCTCATCGGTTAGAGAAGTCGGTACGGTTTTCTTTATTCCTTATCAATTTCATTGTTCATGAAAAGTTGGGGGTATTGACAAAGAACATCTATTTTTACTCCAAATTAGTCACTCCATTTACAGCCAGCCTATATACCTGGTCCGTCGCTGGTAAATTTGGCTGGAACTTAGCAAGCCATAAGGCAGTTAAAAATATTACATGAGGACAACTATACAGTAAGTGGATCTTCTCGAGAAGATGCTTTGCCTCAGTCTTCCTGCTGCAACTTTTGAATCTCATGGACTCCCAACTGGTCACAATTAGGAAAATTTAGGATCCCATTAAGATAACCTTTAACCAGTTTCTATTTGCGATTATCACCCTCTTGTATCTAGATTCTTAAGTCAAATAACCACTGGTTACTGGTTACTCTATTTTGTGATTATTGCCCGTTTTCTTTAAATATTCTATTCTGATCCATTTTCCATCTCAGGACATCTGACATCAAGAAGCGATGTATACAGTTTCGGAGTGGTCCTACTTGAAATGCTGACAGGGCGAAGATCCATGGACAAGAACCGACCAAACGGGGAGCATAATCTGGTTGAATGGGCTAGGCCCCATCTTGGAGAAAGGCGGCGCTTCTATCGGCTGATAGATCCTCGCCTTGAGGGCCACTTCTCAATCAAAGGGGCCCAGAAGGCTGCTCAACTGGCACACCACTGTCTCAGCCGTGACCCCAAGGTCAGACCTTTGATGAGTGAAGTCGTTGAAGCTCTGAAACCTTTGCTGCACCTCAAAGACATGGCAAGCTCGACTTACTACTTCCAGACCTTGCAAGCAGAGAGAGCTGCAGCCAGCCTGAATAACCCAAATGCTAGAAATGGGTTAAAAGCACAGGCTGCTTTAGTGAGAAACGGACAAGCAATGAGGAGCCTCTCAAGTGGAGGGCATGCTTCTCCATACCTCCAGTCACCCAAGCCTAACGGTAAGCAGCCATGACGTATAATAAAGTAAACCCATTCATCTTGTCCTTTCTTGCCCCCTTACCTACTTCTCTGCTGGAGAATTATTCCATGCCATGTCTTTGAAGATTGAGTATTGGTGAAGTGCTTTGGCTGAAATGATGGTCCATTGGGTGAGAGAGATGCTTTTTATAATTTATTTGAAAATTGTAATTGTGGAAGATGTACTTAAACTACTGATTTACGGTACCTTTTTTTCCCTCTTGATAATGGTAATTGTTACTTATTTTAGATTCAGATTGAATGAAAATTGGGTTTTTTTGTACGAAATAATTAAGTATAATATTTGATTAAATGGATTTATGAAGAAAAATATGTAAACTACGGGCAGAGTGGTTTGTACTTTTTTTATTTAGTTTTTTTATAACAAAAAATCCGCAGTTGACAATACCAATTGGATTGACCATATCGTTAATCATTATTTTACAACATAATAACCCTTAAACCCTTGATTTTGAATCTCTGTCTATTCTTTTCTATCAAAAATTCTTGAAACCCTTAGTAATTATATTTTTAAGTAAGTGAATGGGAATATTTTGTGGATCCACACGACATACTTAATATATCCTTTAAAAGTCCACATGTCATAGACAAATGAGCTTGTTTTTGCTAGAATTCAAGGAATTTCTGTCGGGGGAATTTTAAAGATTCCGAACATAGTGGAATCCCTGAATGCTCTTTTGGACTTGAGCATTTCTGGTGGAATTTTTGAATTTTCAAAGGTTGTGTGGATGGAATTCCTAGATGCTAGGCAAGAAACATAAAATTTGCAAATGCTAGGGGCATAAAGGCCCTAAAATCTTCATTCCCACCGAACTTTGTTCATATGGGTAGTGATAGTCATTTGGTATTTGCAGTCTCAATTTACATTTGTACTAGGGAGCGAATGTCAGTCTTCGTTTGGGTATTTGCTTTGTGTTAGTGTATCCTCTTACAGACTTTCTACACTTTGATCCATGTCTGCTTCTACACCAATGATGTCTTCTTATTTACATGTCTGAAGTAGACAATGGATAATGAGGATGTAACTTGAGTACAGAAGCCCCCTCAGTCATCTATCTTAATTTGTTTTGTTCAATGATATTCTTTTTAAATAAATCCTTACCTCATCCCATATAAACTCAGGATAAAACTGTTGCAACCCAAAGCAGTCTATCCAAGAAAGCTACCACTGCTTCTTTATAATAAGAATGAAAAATGATAAGCAAAATGATTATACCTAATAAAAGCCTTGCATTTGGAGCCCTGTTCTTCTATTCTACTTTTATTGTAAGAACACAATTCATTTCCAATATATTCCTATTCGCTTACTTCAAAATATAATTAGGCTTCAAGAATTTTTGGCAGGAAAAAGTAGAGAAAGTATAGTTTTTGTTTCGGTGGGCAGCAGCAACGGAGAGAAGATGAAATGTGGTTTCAAAATTGAGGGTTTTGGGGCCCACTTGGGGACCCAAAGGGGGTGGGGATGAGGAGGATTTCAAGGACTCCCTAGGACCCTCCTCTTAGCAAAAAATCAGCCCCAACCATGGTTTCTATCATCTCCATCTGGGAATAAAAAGTTTAATGGTCAATAGTCCATACGGATCGGTTCACGGTCGATCCAACGGTCCAGTAAATTTGGAACTGACCGAAAAATCGATGGACATGTGCAATTAAGGAGGGTCGTGTGTTTGGTCCATTTGGATGGAACCAAGGGTGGGCCCCACAAGCATGAGCTTATGGAGTTTTACCCTAAGCTCGTGCTTAGGAGAGCCTTGCCCTATATTATATATATACTAGGATATGGGACCTGATTTATACCTGATCCACAACTAAGCCTAGGTTCAGGTTAATAGTTGTGGGACCCGTCAGATCCACAGGGTCAAGTGTAAGTGTAACTGTAGGTGCAGAAAATAATGACCCACAATAACTGGGGAGCCTTAGAGGACTTATCCGACAATGGTGATGACTGGGTACCGTCCGAAAGCCTGAAAGAGAAGAGCAAACGGTCAGAGGACCCTGGCCTGGGCGGCGCAAGGCTCTCCGATGCCAAAGTCAGTGAAGGAACTGGAACAATGGAAGGAGAGGAAGAAGAGAGGCAGAGTAACAGCTCTATCGGTTGTCTTGTGCGTACCTTGCATGTGAAATGCAGCTCTTTTTTATAGACGATTAGGAAGATATCTTGGACGATATCTTGGCATGGGTCTCATGATTCGACTGGGAAGTCATGATCAGCCCACGTTGCAATTAATGCGGTCCAATCCAGCCTACTCCGCATTTAATGCCAGTCGGATCAGCCCACGTTGCATTAAATGCGCGTCACGTTGGGCCAGATCGTGTTGGGCGCCTTTGACGGTTGGGGTACCATCGGATCCGCCCTCGGGCCTTGCCCTGATGTGGCTTCAGCCGCTGGATGCCGCCATGTCAGTGATCTGGCGAAGATAGGGGTCGGTCGGATGTCGCACTTGTGTCACTGGCTTGCCCCCCCTATTCCTCCACGTGCCTGAGGACGTGGGGGATGGGGGGTGCGAGTGGAAGTTCTTCCGTGCCTCGGCTTTCATCCGGATTCCTTCAGCCGGGGTGGAGCTCTCAGCCGAGGTGGGCACTATGGGGTAGCCGAGCTCGGCGCTAGCGGCCCGAAGCTGCTTGGTTTCGGCCGAGGCCTCTGCCCTGCTAGCCGAGGTGAGTTTGGTGCCACGTGGATGGCACGCGGATGGCACGTGAGAGTGCTTAATTTCATCTTATGGCTGGGATTAGCTTAATCCTGTGTTCCGGAAATCTCCCCACACAATTGCCCCCTAGCTTTTGACCTCTTAAGCGTCCTAGCCTTTAGTGGTCGGAAGCTAGAGAACTCGTCTGGGGATGCGGCGATCATTTGCTTGGCGTCGTTTCAACTTTTCTGAAGCAGTAAATGCTCTGCCCTATCTGTCCTGGGAGGCGAATCGACGGCTACACGTGTAGCCTCTTTACTGGTTGCGCTGTTTCATTGATGGAACGGGTGCGGATCGCGAAATCCATCCTTTCGAATTTCGAAAGCAGCGCGCGCTGAGGGTCCCCTTTCCATAAAAAGGGGTGTCTTCTTCCTCTCTTATTTCTGATTTCCTTTCGCCTTCGTCTTCGCGTTTGATTTCTGCTCTGCTGCTTCAGATCTTTCTAACGAGGACGACCATAGGACGTGCTCGGACCTGTTCTTGAGTTGCCCCTTTGTCTCTGTAAGTTACTTCGTGCCTCTGTCCAGCTCTTCTTTGAGGTTTCGCGTCTTTTAGGGTTTAGCTTTCGCTGTCACGCCTTTTTTAGACATGGGCACCCCTAGGTTCGATTTAGATACTGAAGAGGGCATAGCCAGATTTAGGGTCGCTTTCAGTATCTCGGAGGGAGTCCTTCTCAAGCCGGCGGACTCTGTTGACTATGCCAAGATGCGCTGGTCCTGCGGCTGGATGCCGTTCCCTCTGATCTCTGTGATCGAGGGCGGGGTCAGATTTCCCCTGCACCCTCTACTTAGGGCTTGCCTCAGCACCTGGTCCCTTACCCCGTGCCAGCTGATGCCCAATGGCTATAAGGTCATCATGGGCACGGCGAAGCTGAATGAGATTCTGGGGACCGACCTAGGTGTCCACGATATCGAGGACACCTACGATATCTGCAAGGCTGGGGAAGGGAAATATTATCTCCGGGTGAAGCCGCAGCGAAGAGGCTTCGTCCTGGCCTTGGAAGATTCAAGTAAGAATGCCGAAGAAGCCTTCTTTTGTGTGTCGGGGGACTGGGAGTTCGGCGCTGGCGAAAGCAGGAGGCTAACGGTCCCACGCTGCCCCGGGACAGTCCCAAGTAAACATCGCTTCTTTTCACCTATCTTCTTTACTTGGTTTTGATGATGCCGAGCTAATTCCTCTATTATCTGTTATGCAGAGGCAGGTGCGAGGCGACGCCGAGCTGCGAGTGAAGGCTGGAGGAGGAACGCCGACGACATCAACAAGGTTGAGAGATACAAGGGGCACGAGACCAGGTCGGCTTGGAAGCTGCTCGGGTACACGCCGAGGTACCGCGGTCACTACCAGAGGACCGGAGTAACCGAGGTAGACGGAGCGCACCCTGACCGTCCAACTGTCTCTATTGCAGTGCCTGCCGGGATCCCTTTGACCGATCCCGCTGCGAGCCGAGCTGCGTCTGGTGCCGAGGCGTCCACTTCTAGCTCGGAGCCACCGGACCTGACGCAGATTGTGGACGCTTATTCTTCCGACAGAGAAGAAGGCATGGAGGGAAGCTCAAGGGAGCCAGTTGTGAAGGACCTGGCGGCCAAGTTCAGGCTGAGGTCCTCGTCTTCTGGGGCGCCATCGTCTGCCAGTACCTGCTCAGCTTCGGGCTCGGGGGGTGTTGACGCTCCTTCTGCTCCTGCCCCCGCTCCGAGCGGGGGAGTTCGGCGACGCTCGCCGGATCGCTCGAAGGAGGGGTCCCCGCCCAGGAAGAAGTCCTTTGACCTTAGTCCCTTTCCAGAGAATGACCTTTTGGTCATCTTTCCCTTGAGACAAGATTCGCACTGAGGAAAAGGTTCGAAATCTAATGAGCTCAAAGGCCCATCTTCTACCAACCTCTGAATCCGTTTTAGGTTAATGTGACCCAAACGTAAGTGCCAAAGATATGTGTTATTGATTGAAGATACCTTTCTTTTAAGGGAAGTTGAGCTTTCTTGTTGTACATTATGCAGTGTGGGAGCAATAGGATATATATAAAATAAGTTGTCATGTATTCTACCGGAACATATAATATTTCCATCTCTACTGATATCAATACCAGAATGGAAAGAAACTGAATAATTAAATTAAATTAATCTGGAAACTGAAATTAAATTCTTCCTCATGTCCGGAACAAAGAAAACATTATTTAAAACTAATATCCTATTACATGGAAAATGTAAGGTAACTACTCCTACTGCAACTGCCCAAACTTTAGCTCCAGTTCCGACTCTAAAGGCAAACTCTCCTTTCTCAATTCTCTGCATTATCTGAAACCCCTGCAATGAATTGCAGATATGATTAGTGGCTCCTGAGTCTACTATCCATGAGTCAGTAGAATCGACCACTAGACAAGTTTCAATGTAGTATGAAAAAGATGTACCTTTCTTAACTGAGGCCAGGAACTTGGGACAATCTTTCTTCCAATGACCTTTGAGGCCACACTTGAAGCATTTCCCTTTGGGCTTTCCATCTGTACCCTTGTCCTTCTTATTACCAGCATTGTTCTTTTTCTGCCCTTTTCCCTTATTCTGCTTCTTTTTGGACTTCTTCTCTTTCGGGTTCAGTTTAGAGGAAGACTGGAAAAAATGAGCTTGGGGTTTGGGCTTCATGATAGCCTCTGCCGCCTGGAGTTCTTTCATTAACTCAGGTAGAGTCATGTCCATCTTGCTCATATTGAAATTGAGCTTGAACTGATTGAAAGATTCCGGCAGAGTTTCGAGAATCATGTCAGTCTGACTCCCTGCATCAATCTCAGCCCCTAGAATCTCAGCTTCATTGAAACAATCTATCAGCTTGAGCATATGCTCTCTGACAGGTGTTCCCTCAGCCATCCTAGCATTCATGATAGTCCTCATAGCAGCTTGCCTAGCTGGCCTGCTCTTGTCTGCGAACATCTCAGACAAGGACATCATGATTTCATAGGCTTTGTCCATTTGCTCGTGCTGTGTTTGCAACACGTTGGACATGGAAGCGAGCATGTAGCATTTAGCCATGCTATTCGCTTTCTTCCATTTCCTTTCAGCCTCTCGCTGGTCTTCAGTAGAATTAGCATCAATATCGGGACAGTTTTCCAGCAAGACATACTTGTACTCCTCGGCTATGAGTACTATGTCAAGATTTCTTTTCCAATCTACGTAGTTAGGGCCAGTCAGTTTGTTCTCACGAAGAATGCACATCAACGGACTAAATGAATCTCTACCCATCTCTTTCTGGATGTAAAACGGTTTATAATTAGACATGTAGTATATATGTAATATGCATATGGTGCTTGTTATAAAAGGAAAAACAAAGCACGAAACTTTTTACATTATTCAACCCCAATCATAATGTATCAGTGTTTCAACCTCCTCATAGACCCTCCATCGAAGGGATGGCCGAGCCTACAGTCACGTTGAATTAAGGCAGACTTATTTGGATTATCACTATCTGGACACATATCCAGTGGTAGTCCACTAAAGAGTGGGAGGAATCCGTTGAAACTGGGGAATACCTCTCCAATGAAGAATGGGTTTCGGAGACTCATCTTATGCCAGTAATCTGGTATAACCCCCTACAGCCACAAGGATGAAGGAAACCGCGATTCAGATCTGAAACTTCTCCTAAAGAGACTACTATGGCTGATGCAAAGTATGACAGATTTTAAAAAATCTGATTTCTGCACTATGCAGCGGAAATCAGCCATAAAGAATCGCATAGAAACTCCATTAAATCATGATCAACATGTGTCTAATTAATAGAGATGATAGAAGACTATTACCTCGAAGATTTGTAGACTTCAAATCTCTGAAAAAATAGATCCAAAGGCCCGAACTCAGACTTGCAATTTGCAAACAAGTTGCTGGAATTTTCTGCACTAGTATTATTGCCTTTGATCTTCTCCTCTATCTCACTTCCAAATCTGATTGGCTAAGATGGTGGGATCTTAATCTAGGAATTAAGAAGTATTTCTCCAAGGGAAAATCTCAGACCTCAAGCTTTCTTCAATGAAGAAGAAACCCTCCAAAGGCTGGACGTGTGGCTCTCCTAGTGCTTCAAAAAGTGTTGGACGTCCAAGGGGATGCTTGGTTTCTTTTATAGAAACTTTGGGATAGCTTTCCCACAAAGTTATCTCTTCTAATTCTCATTGATGTCCAAAAAAGAAAGACTTATTTCCTTTAAGAAACACTCCAATTAGAAAAGGAAACTAAAAGGAACTTTCCATACAATTAGTAATCCTAGTTGTAGAACACTTACTAATTTTAAGTTCCTAATCCAAAAAGGAAACCTTCTCATAAGAATACTAATCCAAAGAGGAGTCCAACTTTCCAAGTAGAGAGTCCTACTCAAAGTTGGAAACCTTACCCATGGAAATACCATTATGGACGTCCCACATATTAATGCACACCATGGCCCACATACAATTTATCTAGAATTAAATTCATGTATGCCATCAAAGGCCTATTTGAATTTAAACTCAAAATTATTTTTCCACTAAAATAATTCATCCTTATGTTATCTAAACATCTTAGGAAACCATGCCAATCTTGGTAAGTGACTAGAGAAGGGACCAAAAGACATATTTGCCATTGGCTCCCAAAATGACCAAAATGTCCATGCTAAACCCATAGCAACATTAAGACCATTTTAACCTTAACTCATTCCACTAAAGAGTTATGGTTGAACTCCAAGGACAAATTTATAATATAATAAGCTCGTCATAAAATGACGGTTGTCTTCGACCTACTAAGTGTAATGACCTGAATGCCCCTCTATGTAACATCCATAATCGAGTCAGGTTATCACATGTACTATCAACCTTCCCGATTACATCTAAACCTTAGAACTTCATATCCTTAACATAATCATCATTCGAATATCATTCTCTTGATCCAGGGAGCGACCCACAAGTTCAATATCCATATGGAACATCCATATACTAAGATCTTAGATTTTGATGATTAATCGGATAATTCTAAGGGGACGATTATTCCATCATCAGATGGCATAGATTCTATATTGCATCTGCACGTCCCAACTGATCAAGTCCGAGTACCCAAAACACAGAGCTGTTGACCCATGAAAAGAATCTCACCCATAGTGAATTAAAGCACAAGAACTTGACTTCGTCAGTTCATCCACAAATGCTCAAGATTAAGAGCATCGGTCACTCAGTAGCATGAGGTGACTTGATCTCTCTCTGTGATAGTACTATTTTAGAGATCACACCTACCATGGTCCTGTTCAATGCATAGCATATGCACTAATGAGATGAATCCGGGAAAGCCCTCCCATGACTTAGGTAAGTCACCCTGACTACATGAGAGTCTCTCATTATAACTTCTACCAAGATGAAGTGCCCAGCTCCATCTTTCAGTTATGAACAAATATGATGTTTCCAGTGTCCATGAATTAGACCTATCTGTGTGTAGACACTACACACCTAATTCATTTACTAGAAACAATGGGCCTTACACAACCATACATATATACATGTTTAAGCATAAAAGAGTCTTTCCATTAAATAACCAGTAAATATCCAGTAACAAAAGATGAAAGTGCAGCTAGTGGGCTTTAGGGCATACACCAATCCCAACAACAATCAAGTCATACTTGAAAGCCTCCTTAGGGCCTGCATGTTCTTCATTGTTGCCATTAGGGGCGCTTACAACATCTTTTCCCGAAGGATTTACATATGTAAAGGAAGATTGGTTGTAATTTTTGTGGTAGTCCTGGCCAGAGCGGGTGCCTCTACCAACTTCGAGAGCTTCTTGAGAAGGGTCTTCGTTTGGAAGATTGTCTTTAGGATTAAGAGGCTGTCGTTTTTCATTTGCTGAGGATGTATCAGCAGCGGCGTTGCCATCCTCAGTGATTGTGTTGCACGGATCATTTTTCGGGAACAAGTCCTGAATAGCATCTAGCAACCTTTCTTCTTCGTTGACTAATTCATCGTCCCAAGCATCAATAGCTGGGAGTTTTTCAGTCTGGAAGGGTGTGAACTTTGATGTCATAGTCTCAGGAGAAGAAACCTGAGAGGGTGTCATCTCAGTGAAAGTCACGTGAGACGAGGTTGCTTCAGAAGATACATTGTTAGGCATCACCGGAGTGTAAGTGCTCTCATCAGACGATGCTTCAGAAGAGCTATAATCCCGAATTATCACAATGCAGGAAGCTCTGACGGGAGACGTTGTCTGATCGGAGTCAGACTCATCCTCGGATGTAAGAGGATCGTCTATCCAGCAATTTTCTCCATTTTCAGGAGTTAAGGGAGGATGTACCTGATGGTCTTCAAGGTCTTCAGGCTCTGGATTGCGAGGAGGCTCGTTAACGCAGTCTTGCTCTTGTTCTAGAGCGAGACGCTGCAAGATCCTTGCATATTCTTCAAGATCAGGCATGGGAGCCAAACCTTCTTCTTCATCAACTCTTTGTGGCTCAACATGGTTCATTTCCACTGGAGTAATGAGAGGTGCTGGGTCAGCAGCATCTTCTTGTACAACCTTTCGGTCTTCTTCATCATCAGACCAGGATCCTTGTGGCTGTAGAGGGTTATACCAGATTACAGGCATAAGACGAGACTCAGGAACCCATTCTTCATCAGAGACATATTCTCCTGTTTCAAGGGACTCCTCCCACTCGTCTGTGTAGTTGGATTCGAATCCATCATAGGTGTCGCTGGACTCGTATCCATCAATGGAGAATCCAACTACCGAATTGCAACAGTATGATGCTTCCTGCATGGCTTCTTTGAATTAAGGTGGCATGAAATCACTGAGAGTGAATTTTCTTACCCCCTTTGAAGTCTCTGGAAGGGATGTTTTTGTTGCCTCCAGTGAAGCGGTAGAGGAAGCCTCTGCCTTTTCTTTGACTTCTTGTTTTGGCTGGGTCTTCTCTTGCCGTTTGAGCTTGAGGAGATATTTCCTATCGCTGTTGAGCTGTAGGCTTTGTTTTCACGACCTCCCAATTTTCATCTTCCAGGAGATCGGGATGTACCCATATGGGTTGTCCGTCTGGTGTGTCGGGTAACGAACCAGTTCCTCGGACGCTTGGATTGAGTTTATCACCTTGAAGGAAGTAGTGATCTTCTTCTTCGGTGATTTGATGTTTGTCCACATGTCACCATGTTGACGGAGGCAGACCCATAGTTTTTGTCAAAGGTGATGACTCCGTTTTTCCACATCTCGTTTATTTTCTCCCTCACAACGAAGCATTGATTGAGAGGATGCGAGATCATCTGGTGGTATGGACAGTACCGAGGATCGTTGGTTTTGCCAACATCACCTGGTCTTTTTGGTTCAGGCAAGGTGAGCTTGCCGTTTGCCACAAGAGCCCCGAAGATTTCATCAACAGCTTCATCAAACGGGTATTTCTTCTCTACCCGCAGCTTTGTTTTCAGCTTTCTTTGGTGGCTGAGGAGCTGACTTGGTCTGCACATTGAGGACCTCTTTCTTCTTTGGTTTAGAGGTTGTAATTGCGGTTGGCTCTTTTCTTGATGATTTCTGACTGTTGAGGTCTTTAATCACCGTTTCAGCTTCCATGGAAGCTTCTAGGAGTTCTCCCAGGTTTTTTGATTTGTTGCCGATGATCATGGAGCGGATTCTGGCTCTCATGTTGTTTCGGCAGATGTCGACTAGCGACGCTTGTGGCAATACATCAGAGCATTTGTATGCCATTGTTTTCCACTTATGAATGAAGTCATTTGTTGACTCATTCTCCCCCTGTTTTAGGCTGCACAGCTGAGCCATAGTAGCGGGATGATCCTCACCTTTGAAGTGAGTCAGGCAGCGTGTCTCTAGCATGGCCCAGTTTTGGATTGAGTCCTCCGGCAGAGTGGAGTACCAATCGAAGGCCGTACCTTTTAGGGTACTTGCAAAGAGGCGGATCTTGAGTGCATCTTGATCCGCGATAGCTCCCGTCAGGATCTTGAAGTGGATGACGTGCTGTCTGGCTGATCCTTTCCCCGTATATGTTTCGAGAGCAGGATGCTTGAATTTGGTGGGGAATGGGACGAAGTCCATCCATAAGGGATATGGTTGCTTGATCCCATGCTCTTTGAGTATATCCTCTTCTTTTGCTTTGGCAAGGATAGTGTCTACGTCCTTTTTGGTAAGGGCGCGTGACTCATTTTCTTCTCCATTTACCTCATTGTCTTGATGATTCGGAGGAGGTTCATTGTTCGCCTGATTTTGGAAGGCGAGGAGAAGGTTTTCCATCAGAGTCTCAATCCTCTGTTGGCCCTATTCCAACTGCTGGATGCGGGTGATCGCATCATCTAGAGGTGGATTGCGGGGTGGTGGCTCAGAATTTGTAACCAAGATGTTCATCCTTCGTGATTCGAAAGAAGAAACTGTCCTGGTGACTGAGCTGGGGCTCATTCTTTTTGAAGAAGAGCTTAAGGAAGGATCACTCTGCCGTCCTTTGCTTGAAGGAGTAGGGGATTCTTTTGAATGTCTTCTTGTCCTGGAGACGCTGCGGGTCATCGGACGTCGGACATGGATTTTTGTTGCTGACTTTTGGCGCCTTCTGGTTTTTCCAACCATATGGACGGCAGCAACTTGGTTGGGTCTATCGTTTTCGACCCATTTTGGGAGAGACTTGAAGTGTAGGAGGCTGGGTCCTTTGCTTTTCTAGTCTCTTTTGTCTATACGACGCGCGGAGGAGTATGCGACGAGCAATTTGAGCTTCGGTCAGCTCTGGCCGGGCTTTGACGATGAATGATGTGCTCTCTCGGGCGTAGCATCCGAGCCTGTCTTCTTTGCAGCTGGGCAAGGACAGGATGCGAACCCTGTCCTTCGCCTGTTGCAGCGAAGCTTTGAATTTTTGTAGTTCGGCCCCTGTAGAGATGAAGGGTCGAACTGCAGGTTTGTAGGCCTTAGCAGGTGCTTGTAGAGGCCTTGTGATGCATGATCTGATTTTGGGCTTGTAGGAACAAGTCGGCTCATGCTGGTTTGACTTGGGAGTCAGGTTGGAGATGGGTCTCTCCTCTTTCATGTAAGCAAGAGGGTAGAACTGGTTCTCCTTGAGTGGGGCCAGGAATGCTGGCTTGGTAGACTTTTGGGACCTTCTTTCTTTTAGTGGAGGTCTTGGGGACCAAGTCTTGGGATAGACCTGATCGTTTGCTGGTCGAGGCTTCGTGGGCTGCCACGGGCTTCAGGCCTTCTGGTGCTCGCCTTTGGTGTCACGGTAGTGACACGTTGAGAGGCGAGTTTCTGCTTCTTGGAAGGAGCAGTTTGTTCTTTGAGAAGTGGGAATGGTCCCAGCGTCCCAAAGATGATAATCCGGGGAGTCGAGGTCGACCCGGAGTTCGGAGAGTTGCCGAGGGATTTGATGCTTCGGAAGCTGATGGGGCGCTTGTAGGTGCGCTTAGTTTGCTTCTGTTGAAGCATGACTTGGTGCTCGTTCTCATCGAAGGTAATGGTAAGCGATGCTGCCATTGTTAGTTTTTTTCAAAAATTTCTGAAACAAGACTACATCCATTAGTAATCACAAGAATATAATGATCATAAATGGGAAGTTCTATGGTTTCATCTTTTCAAATTGCTCGAGGGAGATGACCCAAGCAATATGAGGAAGGAAAAAATGCCATAGAGGGTACAATTGTTCTGATCGCAGGTATGGTAAGCCCAGAATGAGCGTCCCAGTGACTGCTAGAAGCAATTGTGAACTTAAATTCGACTTATCGAGAAGTAGAGCTTGCTCGAGATAAGAAGAATATAAAGTTGGAGTTACAGATGTGCCGGTCGCAATACAGTAGACCCTGAAAGGGCGTACTAGTACCGCTGGACACAAATGTTTTGAGACCGCATCCATGAGATGAGATTCTCTATTTTGAAAGGTCAAGATTGGATTCATCGAAGAGGGCAGATGGTATTCCGATCTGAACACGGGCTCAGCGATTTCCGTGAGCGCTAGTGCTCAGAAAGAAATGAACCATAATTTCTCGGATCTGAATCCAAAAATGACGAGTTTTTTTTTTGAAAGGCCAATATCGGGTTCATCAAAGAGAGCAAAAGGCACTCCAATCTGAACACGGGCTCAGCGATTTCCAAGAGCGCCAGTGCTCAGAAAGGAGAATACCAAGATTTCTCCAATCTAAACCCAAAATGACGGAAGTTTTTTTTTTGAAGATTTTTTAAAAATATATATATATTTATTTATTTATTTTTTTAAAGATTTTTTTTTGAAATTTTTTTTTATTTTTTATTTTAAAATTTTTATTTTTGAAAAAAAAATTATTTAAAAGACGAGAGAGTACACAAAGGCCTCCTAACCCGGTCTTATGAAATCTTGATTGATAGAATTGCCCCAGGTAAGGGTAGGATTACTTAATGAACCCGTTTGGAGGACCCTTGCCTAAAACAGTCAAGCTGTCTCCACACTCTGGACAAGGCTTTTCTTGAATCAACCATGATCAAAGAACGCAGTTGGTTTAACCTTAGTGGCTTATGTCTTTTTTTTTGTTTTTTGTTTTTTTATATATATATTTTTATGAACTCATCGAAGAGAAATGATGGCCCAAAACCTTAGTTGAACAGGCTCAACATTTCTACAAGCGCGATGAACGATAGGAACGGATCAAGGTTTCTCAATTTTGAATTCAGAATGAAAAATCTGTTTCTTTTTATTTTATATATATTATTATTTTTTATCTTTAATGAACTCATCGAAGAGAAACGATGGCCCAAAACCTTAGTCGAACAGGCTCAACATTTCTGCAAGCGCGATGAACGATAGGAACGGATCAAGGTTTCTCAATTTTGAATTCAAAATGAAAAAGCTGATTTTTTTTAATTTATATATATATATTATTTTTTTTAGATCTTTAATGAACTCATCGAAGAGAAACGATGGCCCAAAACCTTAGTCGAACAGGCTCAACATTTCTGCAAGCGCGATGAACGATAGGAACGGATCAAGGTTTCTCAATTTTGAATTCAAAATGAAAAATCTGATTTTTTATTATTTTTCTTTGAAAAGAGAAAAAGTGGAAATAAATTCAAAGAATTAGAAATTTCCAAAAAATCTCATCTCATTTTTTAGATGCGGAATCCAACATGGCCACCAATTAGAAAGTAGCCAAGGAATCGAGAAAAGAAATATAAGCATAGAGCAAAAGATATGATATGCAAATATTTTATTTCTAGAATCGTGTTCTGAAATGAACGGGTCCCACCGGGTGTGCCAGCTTGATGGACCGCGCTTCTGGCGCTTGGTCCTACCGAGGTCGGCGGACGTGGGAGTCCGTTGGGTCCGATCCTTTCGTAACCGGGGGGCAAGGGGCGTGCGTCAACATTTGTTTGTGTGGGTGTGCCAGATTTCCTATTTTACTTGGAATTGCAAGTGGTGATCCGGAGATCAACCTTCGCAAGTAAAAAGGAAATCAACTTCTTTCAAGTTTTCCATTGCACATGTATTTAAGAAAAGAGACATTTTCTTGATTTGCCGTGAAAGGCAATTTTTTTTGGCATTTATAGTCGATTTTGGCGTTTATAGCCGATTTTTGGCGTTTATAGCCGATTTTGGCGTTTATAGCCGTTTTACAATTCTTATCAATAATGAAAGACAAGAGTTGTGATTTTTTGTCTCTTTTTAAAACAAATACAAACTACAATGAAAAGCAGGAAAAAAGGAGGATCTAACTTCTCAGGAGATTTTGGGGGACCCGTTCAGATTGACGGTCGCAAGCCATATATGGACTTCGCCATCATCCATGCAGATGAGAACAGAGGATGCTATTGATTCGCTTGGCTTGGCTATAACCTCAGGTTTTTAGAGGACAAAGACCAAAGGAGGTCCTATGTCCAATAAAAAGCCGAGTAGACGGGCTGAAAAGCCATGTCTCAACCATTTGGAGGCAGAAGGAGAAGGCATGGACCTTGGGGGGGGGGGGGGGGGGGGGGGGCGGGGGGGGGGTACCCCCCAAGGGACTTTTGTCACCTTGTAGCGGTGGTCGGTGTAGAACTTCCGCAGAATTTTCTCTCTTTGATGCCTTTTTCTGTCTGAGTTTCCGGATTTTCAGCAGTCTGTTGTCTGTGTGTTTCTGTTATGTCTCCGTCCCTTTTTTCTTGGAGAGCTCTCCTATTTATAGGCTTTTAGGTAGCCATTTAGGAGGGTTTATGAGCCTTAATTGTCATAAAGCTACATAAAGGGAGGAGTTACAAGATTGAATTCTTTCTTTTGTAACTCCTTTTTCTTGGCTTCTGATTGGCCGGAGGAGATTGAGGGCATTTAATCGCCTTTAATCGCCATGATGGGAGGAGTTTCATGGGTTAAATGCCATGAATCTCTTGACTTGTAACTCCCGGATGCTTGCTTCTGATTGGTCTGTCCAAAGAAATGGATTAATGAGTCGCCGAGCAGTTGAAGAGTCGCGGGCCGTGCCGCGTCTTTTGGGAATCTTCTGGCAATGATCATCGATGGATCTTCATGCAGATCGGCATCGGATGACCATGTGACTTCAGGTGTTGGTTGCCAACAGCGGGTCGGTGCCGTCTGTCCTGTCGATTTCTCAATCGGTCGGGTAGAAAGCACTCTTTTTTTTGGTTGACCGGGTGGCGATCAATGTTGTTTTCGATACTTTTGATGATTGACCTGTGTTTTTGACGGATGTCAGAGGATTTGGTGTCTCAAAAGTATGAATTTTGGAAAATACCAGAGGCCGGACGCTTCGAATTGCGAAAAAACAGCAAAAACCGGGGTTTCCGGGGCCTTCCCGGTGATCCCGGGCCCTAGGGTCGCAGGGGCCTGCGATCCTGGGGGGTTTTCCCCCTTTTTGTCCCGTTTTATGTCCGTTTTTGCTGTTTTTCGATTATTTTTTCTTCTATATTCTTCCTTAACATTTTGACCATTTATTGGCCTGATTTCCTTGTAGGAAACCTGATGAGAATCCTTGCATTTTATTTTGCAAAGTTTCCAATTTCCTGAGAAAGCCAAAGACTTTGTCGCGCAGAGCTGCTGATTTTCCGTCAGAAGCTGAAACTAGGTCAAACGATGTCGGAATGACCTAAAATTTGGAATGAAGCCTGCTGAGCAATAAATAAGACCAACCATAGGCTTTTGTTTGAGTTTTGAAGCCATTTGGGGCCCTATCACCAATAGACTCGCTTTTGTCGCGATGAAGATGTCGCGGCTTGATGTGCGGTCAACCGATGTCCGATTGACTTGAAATTTGACAGAAAACCTACTGGAGTCATTTTAAGATGATCCATAGGCTCTGTCTTGGAAACCATGGTCCCGGGGAGTTTCACCGCCGAGAGGCTTGATTTGGCTTACGAGCGTCAAACTATGGTCAAATGTTGTCTAAATGACCTGAAATTTGACGTGTAGCCCTTTGCAAGCATTTTAAAGCCGTCCATGTGCTTTATGTGATGAGTGATGGCCTCGGTGGTTCTCGTCGCCGAGAGGCTTGATTTTAGCTGTTCGAGGGTTGATGTAGGGTCAAACATTGTCGGTTTGACTCGGAACTTGACGTGGAGCCTTTTGGATGTATTTTGAGACCATCCATCGGCTCTGATCGAAGATTTGGTGTCTCTGATGCTTTCGCCGCCGGGAGCTCCTTTTCAGCTGCCGGAGAAGCGAAGTTAGGCCAAATGATTTTGAAATGGCCCGAAACTTCTTGTGTACTCCTCTTTTGGCTGTCTTGAAGGATCTTGCAGTTTTTTTTTATTCTGACAAGATTTGATTTTTTGGAAGTAGCATTACCTATTTATGGCAGGTTGCGACTTCATGTAGCTCTTTGGATCTTGAAGAGGCAAAGTGAAATTTTTGGTGTCAACACGCTCCTAAAGAAGTTCCTCTTGAAGAGGAACCTAACGGTCCTGAAGAAGTTCCTTCCGAAGAGGCACCTACCACTTCTGAAGAGGTTATGGTAAAATCCGTTCTCTCTAGAATAATGGAAGTCCCTAATGATACTTTGGAAGCCCCTGAAGAGGCACCGATACCAGATAATGAATAGATCTTTATACTTTACAAATTATTCAAGAGAGAGATGAAATAGAAATGATGATGATGATTGGGACACATAACCACATTCTATAAATCCTGGAAGGATTTTCTTTGCCTGAAGCAAAGCCAAGGAGTACGTACTCAATCCAATTAAGGCACTGGATTAGTATTAAACACATCCCACAATATTTGCGTGCAACTAAATTAGGAATATTTTATTCTTATCATCGTAGAGATTACGGTTTTGTAGGATATGCAGATTCTGGTTATCTCTCTGATCCTCATAAGGGTCGATCACAGATAGGTTATGTGTTTCTTAATGGTAATGCCGTCATTTCTTGGCGTTCTACTAAACAGACTTTGGTAGCTAATTCCTCCAACCATGCTGAGATTTTGGCTCTTTATGAAGCCAGTAGGGAATGTGTATGGCTAAGATCTTTGATTCAGCATGTTCGTAGTTCTTGTAAACTACCATCTATTGCAGGTATCCCGATTATTATCTATGAAGATAATGAAGCATGCATAAAATAAATTCGAGAAGGTTTCAATAAAGGAGACAAGATTAAGCATATAGCACCGAAGTTTTTCTTCACTCATGAAGAACAATGAATTGAAGCCAAGCAAGTTTGTTTGAGTAACAACCTGACTGACATGTTTACCAAATCTTTGTCAAAATCAAAATTCTAGAAGTTTGTATATGAGATTGGCATGCGTAGAGTTCATCATCAAACTATGTAAATGGTTGATATCATTAGAGGGAGTGGTTTATCAGGGAGCATCCTGAAGTATGCTACCTAAGACATTTGTACGTTGTACACTTTTTCCTTTTTATAGGTTTTATCCCACTAGGTTTTCCTAGTTAAGATTTTAACGAGGCAGCATTATGCACGTCCAACACCAGTTCAATGATCTTGAAGAATGTTGTACTCTTTTTCCCTTCGCTTTGGTTTTTTCCCACTGGGTTTTCCTTAGCAAGGTTTTTAATGAGGCAACTATCATTGAATGGTGGTCATCCAAGGGGGAGTGTTATGAGATATGGATCTTGGGTGGATGCCCACTTAAGATGAGTTAGGGTTAGAATTAGGGTTCTTCTCTTATGAGGTTACTTTGCCTATAAATGGGCTTCTCCCCTTCTATTTGTACGCACAGTTAATGAGATAATAGAAATGCTCTCTCTTCTCCCTCTAATTTTCTTTCTCTTGGTCTCTTTCTTTTGTAACAATCTTTCAGTAATAAAACAATCTGAAACGAGGGTAAAGCTTTTTTGCAAACACCCAAAACAAGAGCCTCTTTCATAGGAGTCCTACTATGACTCTCACTATTATATGGGAAAAGGAGTCCTACTATAACTCTCAATATTAGATGGGCCCTTTAGTGTTTATAAGTTTTATTTATGTGGGTCCCATAGCCCTCTCATAATGTAGGTCATACAAATAGCACATTAGGTAACTTCCACTATGATTACTAACATCAAGTGGGTCCCATACTACCATCTTTAGGTGGGTCTCATATTAATTACCAATATTGGATTGTGTGACTAATTATTAGTTTGCCATCATTAAATGAGTCTCATTGTGTAATGACTCTCTAACGATTATTATAACTAACTTAGTTAATATGACTATTAACATAAAATGGGTCCCACATTGATTTTTTATATATGGCTTTCTCAATAATGCCGAACACTCAATAGGGCACTCTGTTATTATCACCATTGGGTGTCTTACATTGTGGTTGCCAACATTTGGTGGACCCATATCGTTGATTAAACAACATTCGTCATATTTAGTCCAATAATTTTCTAATTAGATGGGCACTACCATGTTTACCAATATTAAAGCATTCCATTGCAACTACTAATTACTTAGTAAATCATCCCTATTTCTCCATTTTTTTGCTTCAGTGTGTAATCTAGTGGAGATTTTATAATTGCCAAACATTAGTATATTGAAATTTATAGAAATTTCCAAACACCATAAGTGACACAATATTACAATATGGCACAATTTTATTTTGTGATAATGAAATCTTACAATATTCAGATTTGGTGATATTATGTTCTACCTTTATCCAAGCACCCTCTTATCTATTGTATCATGGGTATTGGAAAATAACATATTTCTAAATTTCTCTATATTAGCTACTAGTTTAAAACATAATCTATACACCCAAAAAAGAAGTGTTTGAAAAACTTAGAATGTATCCTATAATATCCCACTTTCTTACAAAAACCTTTTATATCAGATTATTCAATGATATACTAGTGACAAAGGGCCCTCGTGCCTAACCTGGGCCAAAAATAAAAAATATATAAGAATTTAATATTTTGAGAATATTATTGTGAATAAATAAATCCAAAATAAATAGATATACTATTTAACCTTTTGAAATTCTCTATATCAAATCTATGAAAAAGAGAAAAAAAGTTGCAAATTACATTTTCTTTTTCAAATGAGATGCTTCGCTGATGGTTGGATGCAGGGAATTGAATGAATGCCTTTATTTTTCATGAAACGTTCCCTTCTGCTTTTATATATAAATTCAGTAAAAGTCCGGCCGAAGCCAAATTATTGGTCCTTTGTCTAGCAAAATATTTTCAAGTGAATATGTTCAACTTCTTAATCCTTTGTCTAGCAAAATATTGCAGCCTACGTACTCTAAAATATGTTACACCTAACCATATAGATTTCAAATATATCCAAGTTACATTGTACAGCAAAAAGCTGAACAGATGTTTGCTTATAAATTAAAGGTGACATGATGAAGTTGAAGAGTCACATTCTTACACCGGTCAATTGAAAAAATCAACACTAAGTTTTGTCAGTTCTATATCTATACAAATCATAACCACAATCAAGATAAAAACCTTGCTTTGCTTTATATAAAGGATTAAGACCCGGGCCCGTGACTGTGATTGCTCATTGGATATATTGTTGCTTGTTTTCCCACAGGTTCCCGCGGTGAGGATCCCAGGACACGGGGATTTAACTCACATGTACAAGTATGCAAAAGTGTGTAGCAAGAACATGTTCAATCACGATACAAACATTTTAACTAATCTCATGAATAAGATGACATCGAGACTTAATATCAGAAAGAGAAATCATAATATGACATTCCCATCATAGTTAAAGTTTTGAAAATAACAAGATGAGTTAAGTTAATACATCCCAAAATAAGAGGCCAACAATGACCAATACACATCCAAAGGCTCAATCTAAATTTCCCAAAATAAAGTGAACGAATCTCATACGCCCACCCGATGTCTAATTGACGTTGTCGGGTTCCCACTCGCGAGCTAGGGGTGGCTCAATAGCCTCCTCCGGGCACTCCTCCTCAAGGGCAGAACCTCCTGCACCTGGGCACCAAAATAACAAGCATCAAACATGACGGTTTGGCAAGAAGTCAATTTAGGCATGAACAAGAAAACAATGTTAAAATAGTTTAATGAAGTTGAAACAGTTCAAGATACGAGAGGTACATTTTTTATTTACGAAACTAGCATGTATACATAAATATCATGAATAGTAAATCTACAAAGAGCCCATCCTTTCTCCATCATTCATGATGACAAAAGTAAGCAAATAAGAGCGAGCTAAATAAGACGAGCAAAAGCCCAAGCCACACAAGGTGGGAGGGAAAACCGGCCGCGGAACCGGGACGAGTTAAAATGTGTATAAATATACGACTAATATGTAGATAGTCCTAAAGTTTAAGGACCCCCCCCAACTAGTGGATCAGACTGAAGGGAAAGTCCAAGCTCAGTGGTGTTCACTTAAATTCATGAATGCACAAAACACGATAATATACTTATCAGGCTTATCAAAATTACTTGTAAAAAATGAACAAGGCACGACTAGTAAAAGGCATAATATATATATGCATAACGGGCTTAGGAAGTGATCCCCCTTTTCTTTCAAAAATCCAACCTTCAAACGAGCTTATACTTGAAATCCGAAACGGATGTACGAAGACATTTCTTGTATAAAAACTGAAGTTCAAAAATGAAGTTCATCAAGTATATGTTAAGACCATTCATTGACCCTTATGTAATTGAAACCCAAATATCAGAAAATAAGATAGATTGGTGCCCCGAAGTTAAGTTAAGAGTCCTTAACATAGTCTAGTTTTCAATCCCACAGAAATCCATAAAAAACAGGGCTTTTAGTAATTTCGGTCAGTTTCTCGGCACCTATCGGTTAGCCGAGGTGAGGTATATCGGCTAATCAACACCTGACCGAAGGCTGATCGACAGGTCTCAGTCCAGGAATTGCAGCTCTCGGGAAAACGAACCGACATGGGACTCGGTTGGCGGTCGGCTAGCCAACAATCAGGGTTCGGTTAGCCGTCAGCTGACCGAAAAGTCCAGACACGAGTGCAGCTCTCTGGAAATCGAACCGACAGGATTTTGGTTGGCTATCGGTTAACCGAACTTGGCAGTTTGGTTAGCCGACAGCTAACCGACTGTGCACGAACAATGCATTTCAAGTCAAATTTCAACATTTTTCTTCCCTCCTTCATTCTTGTTTCGGAACCACCTGCACTCCCCAAGCCACCATGCTTTCCAAGGGATAAAATTTGAACATTTCTGAGCCATTCCATCCATTATCTTTTTATTCATTCTATTGGAGAACATCAAAATCATTCCATATACTAAATCACACATGCTTGTAAATTCAAAACAAGATTCTAGAGACTTGTAAAAATCATTAACATCAATAAAATTAGAGACGTTGAAGCTCATGATTTTAAAGAACATAAACATAACATACATTTTGAGATTGAGCAATAAAATCATGCTTTTAAGAGAAATAGTGAAACCCACATTACAATGTAGGAAAATCCTACAAAGATTACTTGCCTTAGTCCAAATGCCAAGCAAAGCTTCACAAAACCCAATCAAAGAAGAGATCCACGAAATCTACACAAAAGCCCCAAAAAAGAACATACAAAAAATCACATTTTGGTCAACACAAATCCCCATTTCGAAAATGGATTTGATAGTATGAAAAACAAGATCTTTGTGAGCTAAATAAACTCCATGGAAGAGGAAAAATGGAGCTCTAACTTGTAGCTTGACAAACAAGGAGAAAAGAACTAGAAAAAGATGAATAGTTGTAGGGATTTGCCCAAAAACGTGCCCAGCTGAAGCTTGAGAAGAGAGGAAGAGATTGATGGTCTTGGATTTGAGAGTGGAGTCTTCTAGTTAGATCATTCAAGGGAAACAAGGTGATGGAAAATGGTTTCTTCCTCCCAGCTCTAGGTCAAGAGAAAAGTTTCAGGATTTTAGAATAATGGAGGAGAGAGAACAAAAGAGCTTTTATATCACTTGAGAAGTGGGTCCCTAGCAGCTGAAACTTAAAGTGATTAAAACATGATCTTGCAGACCCCAGATGAGATCGAGAAGAAAGATAAAACGATCATCAAAATATCTAGTTTCCAACAAGTATAATTTTGACATGGTTTTGAGATTTGGAATACTGTGCCCACATTATGCATGAAAAGTCATATTTACCCTTTTTAGGCCAAAACTTGGGTTTATGGGCCTCAAACACATACGGGCTAAAAACGAAAGTTGTCATAAATAATAAAATCATTCAAATGACATAAAAACCACGATAAAAAACACAAAACTAGAACAAACACCCATTTCACACGTGCACTCAGGGCGTCCCTGAGTCTGACTGACTAATATTAAATGATCTCAAAATCCCCAAAACTAAACCAAGACTAAATCTAATCATATTCTAACCCAATCAATACTAAAACTCACTTAAGGCTAAACACTCACTTAATTAGTACTAATCGAGTTGGTATGGGTCGGGATCTAACAAGCAGTATAAGGTTGGCTGACAAAATCACAGTATATCCTTTTGAACTTGACCTCACATTTCTACTAATTTAAGATATTATTCATTTTGTAACAGCATGGATCATGTCCAACAATTAACTATTTTTCATTACGATGAGACCTTTGAATTTGATCTAAATCGACCCTAATATAAGGGTGGAAGACAGAAGTTGAGGTATCTGTCAAGTACCATAACTTTCGGTGAGCTAAAAAAAATGGCACTTGAAGCCTCGAACTGGGATGTATTGGCCGAAGGGCTTAGTATAAAGTATCTATTGCACAATGGAAGCTTCTTTTCGATGATAAACATTGATGATGACAACGATATCAATGGGCTTTTTAAAACTTCGAAGGCATATTCTTCCAGGATATTATTATTTGTAACACGAAGAATAGGTGAAGAAGATGGCACCGAACACCTCTATCAAGAAAGGTTAGTGGTTGTTTTTAATACATAGTTTGTCTTATACATACTTGTAATTTATGTTATTGTATTCGAGTTATCTACTAATAATGCGATTTTTGTGGATGCAAGTTTTATCGCACGCGCATTAGCCGTCTAACTCATAAGACTGCCGAGAATATGGAGTCTAGAGTAAAAGAGTCGACATTTACGTCACCAACCAAAGACTACCCCACCATCAACTTAAGAGAGGATGTTGATTTGAACTTCTCATCTCCAATGAATGGTGTGATGGATGTGGCCCAACCCATGTCTCACGAGTTGAATGAGGTGGGGGTAAATGTTATAACAGTTGAGGCCCAACCTATGTCTCACAACTTGGATGATTTGGATGTGAACAATAGATCCGAGTCTGCTCGTACATTTGTGGACACGATGGTTCCTGAAGTGGTTATCGCCAAAGGAGTAGACAGTTTTGTGAGGGAGATGTGGCTCAGTCGTGAGTTTCCTGACCGAGAAGCGTTCAGAAAAGGTATAGCCAAGCATGCAATTTACAATAATTTCACCTTAAAGCACATAAAGAGCAACATGAAGATAGTCACTGCCCATTGCAAAAATGAAAACTGGTCTTGGCAAAGACACGCCTCTATAGTGGATTCTGGCCCACACTTCAAAGTTCAAAAGTGCAATCCGAACCATTCTTGCTCCAAACCAATGATGGGGACAGCTCATTGGCAAGTGTCAGCATGGTTGATAGCTGAGTTCGTTGAAGGGAAGATATGTTGCAATAATGATTTAAGACCGAAAGAGATAATCAATGAATATGAATCAAAGTTTGGAACCCGCATCACATACATGAAAGCACATATGGCAAGAGAGATAGCATTGCATAAAATTCAAGGGTCATATGAAGAGTCATTCTATATATTACCACTTGACTGTTTTGAGTTACAAAAGGACCAACCCTAGCACATCGACAAACATTGACATCACCTCGGATGACCGATTTAGGTGCTTTTTTTGGGCATTCAGCCCATGACTATGTTCATGCCAAACTTCTCTAAGGCCTTTGATTGCAGTGGATGGTTCACACATTCGTGGCAAATATCCTGGAGTTTTGTTAGTCGCTATCACACACGATGCGAGTCATCAATTGTTTCCAATAGCATCCACCTTTGCCAAAGTAGAACGCCGTGATAGTTGAGAGTGGTTCCTAGAGAACTTAAATATAGCATTGGGGGAGCCACAAAATTTGACAATTGTGTCCGATCGTCAAAAGGGTCTCATTCCTACAATGAAATCCATGCTACCAAGCGCATGGCATTGTTTTTGCTGTCATCAGATAGCTGAAAATGTCAAGGCATCTTTTAACGATCACGGTATCATCATGATGTTTTGGAAAGCTGCCTGGGCATATAGACCATACAAGTATGATGTTTACATGAGCGACATACGTTCCGTAGACGAACGTGCTTTTAAACAAATTGAGGCGATCGGGTACTGAGCTACGGTGTATGTCTATGGTAGGAGGTATGACATGCTAACCAGCAACGCTGCAGAGTGCACTAATAGTCTCCTAAAGGACACAAGGGTTCTTCGTATCACAATGCAAGTTGAAGAAATAGGTGCAAAATTGATGGAGTTTTTTGAAAAGCGTCGTATTAAAACACAAAACATAACATCACGTCTTGCTCCATATGCAGAAAAGTACCTCAGCAATGAAATAGAGGAAGCGTGTAGGGTCCACTCTCGCGTCGCTGGTTTGGTCGACTTCCATGTTCAGTCAGGTGAGTACGTTGATGTTGTTGATCTTGAAAACAAGTCATGCACATGTCATAAGTGGGAAGTCATCGGCCTCCCATGCAGCCATGTTTTGGCTTCAATGAAAGTACGGAATGTGAATCCATACGATTATTGTGAGCATTGGTATCATACGAGCAAGTATCAAAGGACATATGATGATATTATTCATGCAACACATGATAAAAAGCAGTGAGAGCGTAGATCCATTGAACGGGTGCTTCCTCCATTGGTGAACAGGCAGCCGGGGCCGCCTTGGAAAATCAGAATCTGGGTGGAGGATAGGAACCGACAGCGTAGAGTGGTAACCTGCTTCAATTGTAGAGAATGTGGACACAACAAGGGGAGCTGCAAAAATCCACCGGCTCAACAGAAGAGTCATTATGAAGTCCATCTTTTGTTTATTATATAGGCACCTAAAGTTTATAGAAAGCTATTGTAATTCCTAGGAAAATGGATGTTTTTATGAAATCCATGTTTTTTGTTTATTATGGAGTACTCATGGAATTGAATCTATCGTTTTTATGATTCATTTGTTCATGTATTTCTCTATATATGGATTAATGAATATCATTACGAACTTTATTAAGAAGCCATTATGGTGTGTCTAAGAAGCTCGTGGTCATTGGTGTATGGACAATTGTGCTTGTATAATTTGTGTGTTGGTTTATTCATGAAATTGAATCTTAAAATGTTTATATCATCGCATGCGACCCTGTGACTAAACAATCAAAACTAGTTTTCCTTCCTAGCGTCGCATTCGGCCTTGGTTTGAGCAAGGATAGGTTTTGTCACGCCCATAAACCCAGGGAGCGTGAAATTAGGAGTTAAGTAAAAATTATGTTTCTCCCAAGATCCGCGTGAGTGAGGAATATCAAGTTCCAACACACTCTGAATATTTTGCGGAAGCTTTCATGGCGTTGCGACCCGAAGTCCGTGGCCATCGAATTCTGTGTCGCAGTCAACCGCTAGCATAAAACTATCATATCAGACTGGGATAAACCATCACAATAAAATACAGAGCTGACAATAACAGGATATTACATTCCCATATTTCCATATATGTTCAAGTTACAAGTATCAATGTGCATTACTTACAATCCCGAGAAAAAGGCTAACGAAAGCCATACAATAACAAACAGAGCTGACAATAACAGGATATTACATTCCCATATTTCCATATATGTTCAAGTTACAAGTATCAATGTGCATTACTTACAATCCCGAGAAAAAGGCTAACGAAAGCCATACAATAACAAGCTAAATAAACACTACCCCACATATGTCGTAACTCAGATGTCAAGCTCAATGTCAATGTGACATAGCCGACAAACTACCTGCAACTCATGGCTCCACAGCCAACACAAGCACTCATCTTGGGCGAAGAAGTCTGAACCTGAGTGCCAAAGTAGTGGGTCAGACACGACGGTCTGGCAGGTGGGTGAAAATATATAAACAATATGCTGAATGATAATAAAACATGTAATAAACCATGTTATTTGATAAAAATTGTACAAAATTAAAAATGTATAGGAAATCATGAATATCTGACAAAATCCTGTATTCATATAAAACGGGTATAAAACATGAATATTTGACAAAACAAGTATTCCTTTAAAGCATATATAAAACATGGACATTTGACATATCAGGGATTCATTTAAAGCATGTATAAATAATGAATTTCATAAAAGATAATGCATCATTTATTTAGAAAAGACATGATCAATATAAAGCAGTAAAGGTACCAAGGATCAGGAACTGTCAAGATGGCAACCACACAAAGCTAAATCCTCTCTCACTAAAGTGATGAGAGCTATCGGGGCGTTGACCTCAATAACACGAGGTGAGGAGAGTCAACGATATATATATATATACATATAGCTAGACAAGACCACGGCCGTGGAACTGGGCAATGGGACAGGATCCAACTGCAGCTGGCGGGACAAGAATGGGATCTCCAAGCTGGTGGATTAGATCGACAAGGTACATCCAAGCTTAGTGGTGCCGATTTATAGGTATATGCAAGAAAACAAAACAAATACATGTACGCATGTTCTCTTTTGGCTCACGGGCTCGCACTACAGAGCTCTGGTCCCATATTGCCTCAAGGTTTTGTTCTCAAAATAATAATCCTTTTGGTTCATGAGCTCGCACTACAAAGCTCTGGCCCCATCTTACCTCAAGGTTTTGTTCTTGAAATAATAATCCTTTTGGTTAATGGGCTCGCACTACAAAGCTCTGGCCCCATCTTAGCTCAAGGTTTTGTTCTCAGAATAATAGTCCTTTTTGGCTCATGGGTCATATACAAGAAATCAACAAGTACAAATATAACGGGACCGGATGCCCATAGGCACAAAAACATATTTGTATAGGGTCGGACAAAAACGGGTTAGCAACATGCTAAAACATAAATTTCAATACCTTCAGGGCAAGTCTAGTCATAAAACATGAGATTTAAAGTGTATAAGTGAAATTCAGGTCGAGATATAGCATGAATGGATTTCTAACCTTCTCCGGGCCAAGTGTTGAAAGTCTAAGATTTAAATCAATGTGAATAGGGTCCCGTATGTTAGGTTTGATTTACATTTGATACTCTTTAAGAATTAAAAACTTTCTGGGTCCTTACATACATTGACAAGTCTAGAAGACCTTAACAACATCATGATGATGGGGTTTCTCCTTTTGTATAGTTCCTCACTCTTCTCTAATACAGTTCCCTATGGTTCTTCAAGAAGAAACCATTACAATTGCTGTCGGTCAGCTCCTCGGCTGGATGTCGATTAGCCGAGGGGTCAAGTCGGTTAACCGACATGCTGACCGACA
This sequence comes from Litsea cubeba, assembly GCA_012931725.1. Lineage (NCBI taxonomy): Eukaryota > Viridiplantae > Streptophyta > Magnoliopsida > Laurales > Lauraceae > Litsea > Litsea cubeba. The sequence goes on along the minus strand of CM022946.1, from coordinate 98,640,750 downwards.
GCTAGCCGAGCATAGAAATGGGGAGAGAACAGCTCTCGGGAATTGGGACCGAAGATATGTCGGTCACCTCTCAGTTAGCCGACACTTCATCATCAGAATTCGACAGGAAAAGCAGCTCTCTGGAATTGGACCCGAGAGGGTGTCGGCTCCCTGTTGGTGGGCTGTCAGTTAGCCGACATGCTGACCGACAGCTGACCGACATTACTGCGAACACCAAATTCTGAAGCTATTTTCAGTCCCTTCTTTCTCCAAACACACCCCATTTTTAATGGTCAAATCCCTATAATAAAGTGAGCTAAAATCTCCTCCATTCTATCAATCAAAACTTCCAATCCAACACTACAAATCCACCATTCAAGCTCATCCATTCTTCCATAAAATCATCCATAAAATGGATTAAATAACCTCCTTTCCATCCATATTCAATCACAAGAAATCCAATACATATGAAGATCCATTTGTACACATAAGGTGAGCTATAACCATATGGATTCATACATTTTCTAAGGATTATACAAGAGAGAAAGAGGCTCATCAATATGCATTTGTAAAAGCAATAGAAACCATATCAAGAATGCGGATGAAAACACATATGAGATCACCAAAAATAATTAATGTAAATCAAGATTTTTCCATAAACATGTTAGCATTCAAAATCATCCTTTCAAAAGAAATAGATAATCATAGTGAAAAGCATGATTAGAAGCAAGTATTAACTCATTAAGAACAAGTAATGAAAATCCATATTTTTCTCATAAAACATGTTAACACTTGAAAACATCTATTCATCCACTTGCCTTACGTCCAAGTTAAGCAAATCCAAGCTCAAAACACTATCAAGATCAACCTACAAGAAAAACCAAGAAAACCTTCAAAATAAACCCATCTAAGAACCCTAAAATGGTAAATCAAGAAAGACAAGGAATGGGTTCAAATCAAACTAAAACCATCTTGGAACCCTAACATGGTAAATCAAGAAAGACAAGGAATGAGTTCAAATCAAACTAGGAAATGGAATTTAAGGGGGTGCCATTACACAAAATGGAAGATGGGAGGGAAGCTCTTATTTCTAAGACCAACAACCAGCAAGGAGAAGCTTGGAGAAGGAGTTGCCCAACTTGGTTTTGCATAAAAATAGCATCCATGGAGGGCTCAAGAGATGGGGAAGAAGATGGCATGGTTGGGTTTCCAAATGGCAAGGATTTCCTCCATGAATGGGGAGGAGAAAACAAGAAGAAAAGGGAGGGGAAGCTCAATTGCAGAGCTCCCCCTTCGGCTGCAACGGATGAGGGAGAAGAGAGGAGAGTGGTACTTTTTATAATGGGTGGGTGTGGGGTCCAAACAAAGTAAAACTTGCAATGGAAATTAGAGGGCTTTCTAGACCTGGATCAAGAAACTTAAAACATGAAAAGTGTCTGACATAATATTATCTTTCCAATAAGGTTAATGTTGACATACTTCTGGGGTCCACATAAAAAGTCAACTGTTTGGTCAAAGGGATCAAAATAATGGAAGATTTGGGATTTCAAGGGTTAAAACGTCGATTTCTGTGCCTCGGATGTGATCCACAAAGAAGAGAGAAATGTCTCTCATAAAATCTAGTTTCCAAAAAGCATAATTTTGGCATGGTTCTGAGATTTCGAAATTCGGGTCCAGATTTTGTATAAAAAGGCTGATTTTGCCCCTAGGGATAGAAAAACTAGTTTTCGGAGCTTCGAATGGGTACGAACTGAACACAAAAGTTGTAGGGAATGATGAGACTAGTCAAACGAAGCCGAAATGAGAATTTTTAAAAACCCCATGCTGACCACGCAAAACAAGTGGAGCCCTATGGCCAATGTTTAGGTTCACTGGCTCTCAAAACTTCCCAAAGCTAATGAAAAGTCATTCTAACTCATAAACTCAACCAAACAACCACTAATCCCTCTTACAAAATTAATCTATAATTAAAAAATCACTAAACCAGGAAATTAGGGGTCGGTTCTCACAGATTTAATTCGACGCTGGGAGAGATTACTCATCCAACAAATTTCTTACCCAGCGTCACATTCAACCTTGTTGATGATGGGACAGCCTCTTCCGCTCGGTTCTACCGGGGTCGGCGGACGTGGGAGTCCGTTTGGGTCCGACCCTTTCGTAACCGGAGGGGGCAGAGGCGTGCATCAACATTTCTTTGTGTGGGTGTTGCATATTTTCTATTTTACTTGGAATTGTAAGTGGTGATCCGGAGATCAACCTTCGCAAGTAAAATGGAAATCAACTTCTTTCAAGTTTTCCATTGCACATATATTTAAGAAAAGAGACATTTTTCTTGATTTGCCATGAAAGGCGATTTTTTGGCATTTATAGCCGATTTTGGCGTTTATAGCCGATTTTTGGCGTTTATAGCCGATTTTACAATTTTTATCAATAATGAAAGACAAGAGTTGTGATTTTTGTCTCTTTTGGAAAAATACAAACTACAATGAAAAGCAAGAAAAGGAGGATCTAACTTCTCAGGAGATTGTGGAGGACCCGTTCAGATTGACGGTCGCAAGCCATATGTGGACTTCGCCATCATCCATGCAGATGAGAACAGAGGATGCTATTGATTCGCTTGGCTTGGCTATAACCTCAGGTTTTTAGGGGACAAAGACCAAAAGGAGGTCCTATGTCCAATAAAAAACCAAGTAGACGGGCTGAAAAGCCACGTCTAAGCCATTGGAGGCAGAAGGAGAAGGCAAGGACCTTGGGGGGGGGGTACCCCCCAAGGGACTTTTGTCACCTTGTAGCGGTGGTCGGTGTAGAACTTCCGCAGAGTTTTCTCTCTTAGATTTTTGATGCCTTTTTCAGTCTGAGTTTCTTGATTTTCTGTAGTCTGTTGTGTGTTTTCTGTGTTTTTCTTTCTTCTTGGAGTGCTCTCCTATTTATAGGCTTTTTGGTAGCCATTTAGGAGGGTTTATGGGCTTTTATTGTCATCAAGCCGCATAATGGGAGGAGTTACATGATTTAATTCCTTTACTTTGTAACTCCTTTTTCTTGGCTTCTGATTGGCCGGAGGAGATTGAGGGCATTTAATCGCCTTTAATCGCCATGATGGGAGGAGTTTCATGGTTTAAATGCCATGAATCTCTTGACTTGTAACTCTCGGATGCTTGCTTCTGATTGGGCCGTCCAAAGAAATGGATTAATGACTGTAATAAAGCTAGTCAATTAATCGCATTAAGCGGTCGCCGAGCAGTTGAAGAGTCGCGGGCCGTGCCGCGTCTTTTGGGATTCTTCTGGCGATGATCATCGATGGATCTTCATGTAGATCGACATCGGATGACCATGTAACTTTAGGTGTTGGTTGCCAACAGCGGGTCGGTGCCATCTGTCCTGTCGATTTCTCGATTGGTCGGGTAGAAAGCACACTTTTTTTGGTTGACCGGTTGGCGATCAATGTTGATTTCGATACTCTTGATGATTGACCCATGTTTTTGACGGATGTCAGAGGATTTGGTGTCTCAAAAGTATGAATATTGGAAAATACCAGAGGCCGGACGCTTCGAATCGTGAAAAAATGGCGAGAAACGGGGTTTCCGGGGCCCTCCCGGCGATCTCGGGCCCCATGGTCGCAGGGGCCGGCGACCCTGGGGGGTTTTCCCCCCTTTTGTCCCGTTTTGTGTCCGTTTTTGCTGTTTTTTTATTCTTTTTTATTCTGTATTTTTCCTAGACATGTTTGATCATTTATTGGCCCGATTTTCCTGTAGAAAACCTGATGAGAATCCTTGCATTTTATTTTGCAAAGTTTCTAATTTTCTGAGAAAGCCGAAGGCATTGTCGCGCAGAGCTGCCGATTTTTCGTCAGAAGCTGAAACTGGGTCAAACGATGTCGGAATGACCTGAAATTTGGTGTGAAGCCTGATGAGCAATAAATAAGACCAACCATAGGCTTTTGTTGGAGATGAACCGTCTAATAAATAAGCCATTCCTAGACCGCAAAGACCAGCCTCTTGTTGGAGATGAACCATCTGATGTAGGGCAATCTCCCTTAAAGCCCTTTGAGTTCTCTCAAGGTTCTTGGAGAGGGCATTTCTAGAATGGCTTTGACTTTTATGGGGTCAAGCTCTATTCCAGCTTTCCAAATTAAGAATCCGAGGAACTTACCCGACGAGACGCCGAAGAAGCATTTCAAAGGATTCGTTCGCAATTTGTGTTTGCGAAGCCGGAGGAAGACTTCTCGAAGGTCTTCAAGATGATTGATCTTCTTTTCTTTTACTTTTGACGGCAAGGTCATCAACGTAACATTCAACCGTCTTATGCTGCATATATTGGAGTATCTTCATCATAGCCCTCTGATATGTGGCACCAGCATTTTTCAGACCATATGGCATGACAGTATAGCAATACACGCCAAATGGGGTCCGAAAAGATGTATGTTTTTCATATTCAGGATGCATCTTTATCTGATTGTAGCCAGAGAAATCATCCATGAATGTCATTCTCTCGAATCCACAGGTATTATCAATCATTACCTTTGGTAAGGGGAGTGGAAATTCATCTTTTGGCATGCGCCATTCAGGTCTCTATAGTCAATATAGACCCTGATCTGCCCGTTTTTCTTTGTCACGGGGACAATGTTGGCCAACCATTCAGGATGTTGTTCCTCACGGATGAAGCCGACGCTTTTGAGTTTTTGAACTTCTTGTTCAATTTTATCCATCACATCTGGATGGAATCTTCTCTGGCCTTGCTTGACAGGCTTGATGTCTTCTTGAAGATTGAGTTTGTGGACTGCTATTTTAGGGTCTAAGCCAGGCATTTCAGCGTAAGACCATGCAAAGCAATCAACGAACTCACGAAGAAAGGCGATATACTCGGATAACTCATCATCCTTTATATTCTTGCTTATGAATATAGGACGTGGGTTATCTGGTGTTCCCAAGTCTATCTTTTGAACAGGATCTTCTGTTGGAAGGTTCGAAGGTGGTTCCTCCACAATATTTTCGGAGGCTTCCAGCTCAACGAAACCTTATGGGGTTTCAAGGGCATTTCCAGACCAAGGTTTTGTTCCTTTCCATGGGTCTTCTTGATCAGCAATTTTCCCAAGGCTTGCTATGAGATGATCCCAATCGCCTATTGAAACCATGTCGCAGTAGGCTACTTCTTTTAGAGATGATGGTTCTTCTGGGTCAGAAGACCGCATGCCTGTACCATCGGACAACTCGTCTTCATTCTCAGAGAAATCGTGCCAATTGGATGAGCTTCCTGGATCTTTGTCAGGTGACTCATCGAAGAGATATCCAGGGAGATTGATGTCTTCATGGACTTGAGATGTTGAGGCTTGGTCAGTATATTGACTTTTAAGCCTTTGTGTCAACTGTCTCAGGGGAGTGTCAGGATCATACCCTAACCCGTGTGAAGACTTTTCTACATAGCCGTAGAGTCTCCAATCTTCCAGCTGGCTTTTGGTCAAGACGGGTCCCAATGGCGTGAGAATACCGCGTCCTTCTCCCAAACCGACTGGGTTTTGAGCGTCATAGCCCATTTTCTTCATAATAGCTTGTGCCACAGAACTATATAAGGATAGTTGAGGCATACCTTCATTTTGGAAAGGTTCCAGCATGGAGTTTGATGAAGAAGCATCCGATCTATGGAGTTTCCTTTGCTGAAGTTGCTGGAACAACGAAGGAAGCTGACGTAGGATCTTCTATGTCAGAAGTTGCTCCATTAGAGTAAGAGCAGGCTGAACTTACTGAGTGTCAGCTTGGCTTGACGATGTGTCATCTTCTGGCTCTGAATCCGAATCCGTGTCTTGCATGATAGACACGAAAGAGATAACAAATTTACCCCCAGACTTTTGCTTTGCCTTCTTCACTTTAGTTGTGATGACCAAAGGCTTTGAAGGTTTGAGGGAGATGATGAAGGGAGTTTGAATGCTCTCTTCGGATTTACCGGATGGTTTGTTTTCTTCCGGTGATTGTTGAGGAGCCTTGCCTTTATCTTTCTGGAGATTTTCGGTAAAGGGTGCTGTGTGCTTCTCCTCTTCTTTTTCACCTTCACACATCTGTGAGTCTGCGAAGTGGACTTCTTTACCTTTGAAGGGTTTTCCGTCCGCAAAGACTCGATGTATCATGCCGTCATCGCCAACAAACTTGATGCATTGATGTAGAGTTGAAAGGACAACGCCATTCTCATGGATCCAAGGGCGTCCGAGAAGAATGTTGTAGAATGAAGGGGTCTTTATTGCATACACAGTGACCTCAGAGATAAGATCACCGATCTTCAACTTGAACCTGATTTTGCCGATAGGCCTTTAAGTACTCCCATCGTATCCAAAGATAGATACAGATGTGTGGCTCAGTTTGCTAGGTGGGATGCCCAACTCTTCGAGAGCTGATGTGGAGATGAGGTTGAGTGCAGAACCTGGGTCGATCTGACCTCTGTGCATAGGCATTTCCTTGATGTACCCTGTGAAGTACAGGGGTCGGTTGTGCCTGGTTTTGCCAAGTTGGAGGTCGTCCTCTGTGAAGGCGATGGTTGCACTGGCTGCTTTTTTAACCGAGAGGCATTCAATGCATGATCCCTCAGTTTTCTTCTTTTATCTCTTTGAGGAAGCTTCTGAGTTTTTAACCCGGTACTACATTTCAATTTGGAGGACTTGCGGGGCATGTTTGTCGACATCCTCATTCAGCTTTTGTAATTCTAAAATGAGATTATCACGAGTGTGCAGAGACATTCACAACAAATCTAGGATGTGCAGACGTGCAGGTATGTGCTTGAAGTGTTCAATCAAGTCATACTTGAAAGCCTCCTTAGGGCCTGCATGTTCATCATTGTTGCCACTAGGGGCGCTTACAACATCTTTTCCCGAAGGATTTACATATGTAAAGGAAGATTGGTTGTAATTTTTGTGGTAGTCCCGGCCAGAGTGGGTGCCTCTACCAACTTCGAGAGCTTCTTGAGAAGGGTCTTCGTTTGGAAGATTGTCTTCAGGATCAAGAGGCTGTCGTTTTTCATTTGCTGAGGGTGTATCAGTGGCAGAGTTGCCATCCTCAGTGATTGTGTTGCACGGAGCATTTTTCGGGAACAAGTCCTGAACAGCATCTAGCAACCTTTCTTCTTCGTTGACTAATTCATCATCCCAAGCATCAATAGCTGGGAGTTATTCAGTCTGGAAGGGTGTGAACTTTGATGTCACAGTCTCAGGAGAAGAAACCTGAGAGGGTGTCATCTCAGTGAAAGTCACGTGAGACGAGGTTGCTTCAGAAGATACATTGCTAGGCATCGCCGGAGTGTAAGTGCTCTCATCAGACGATGCTTCAGAAGAGCTATAATCCCGAATTATCACAATGCAGGAAGCTCTGACGGGAGACGTTGTCTGATCGGAGTCAGACTCATCCTCGGATGTAAGAGGATCGTCTATCCAGCAATTTTCTCCATTTTTAGGAGTTAAGGGAGGATGTACCTGATGGTCTTCAGGGACTTCAGGCTCTGGATTGTGAGGAGGCTCATTGACGCAGTCTTGCTCTTGTTCTAGAGCGAGATGCTGCAAGATCCTTGCATATTCTTCAAGATGAGGCATGGGAGCTAAATCTTCTTCTTCATCATCTCTTTGTGGCTCAACATTGTTGATTTCCATTGGAGCAATGAGGGGTGCGGTTCAACAACATTTTCTTGTACAACCTCTTGGTCTTCTTCATCATCAAACCAGGATCCTTGTGGCTGTAGGGGTTTATACCAGATTGCTGGCATAAGTTGATTCTCAGGAACCATTCTTCATCGTAGAGATATTCTCCTATTTCAAGGGACTCCTCCCACTTGTCTGTGTAGTTGGATTGGAATCCATCATCGGTGTCGCTAGACTCGTATATATCAATAGAGAATCCTTGTGATGCATGATCTGATTTTGGGCTTATAAGAATAAGCCGGCTCATGCTGGGTTGACTTGAGAGTCAGATTGGAGATGGGTCTCTCCTCTTTCATGTAGGCAAGAGGGTAGAACTGGTTCTCCTTGAGTGGGGCAAGGAATGCTGGCGTGGTGGATGTTTGGGACCTTCTTTGTTTTGGTGAAGGTCTTGGGGACCAAGTCTTGGGATAGACCTAGTCGTTTGCTCGTCAAGGCTTCATGGGGCTGCCACGGGCTTCGGGCCTTCTGGTGCTCGCCTTTGGTGTCACGGCAGTGACACGTTGAGAGGCGAGTTTCTGCTTCTTGGAAGGGGCAGCTTATTCCTCGGGAAGTGGGAATGGTCCCAGCGTCCCAAAGACAATAGTCTGGGGAGTCGAGGTCGACCTGGAGCTCAGAGAGTTGCCGAGGGAGTTTTCGCTTCGGCAGCTGATGGGGCGCTTGTAAGTGCGCGTGGTTTGCTTCTGTTGAAGCATAAGTTGGTGCTTGTTCTCGTCGAAGGTAATGGTTAGTGAAGCTGCCATTGTTAGTTTTCGAAAAGTTTCTGAAACAAGACCACATCCATTAGTAATCACAAGTATATAATGATCATAAATGGGAAGTTCTATGGTTTTGTCTTTTCAAATTGCTCGAGGGAGATGACCCAAGCAATATGAAGAAGGCAAAACGCCATAGAGGGTACAATTGTTCTGATCGCAGGTATGGTAAGCCCAGAATGAGCATCCCATTGACTGCTAGAAGCAATTGTGAACTTAAATTCGACTTATCGAGAAGCAGAGCTTGCCCGAGGTAAGAAGAATATAAAGTTGGAGTTACAAATGTGCCGGTCGCGAATACAGTAGACCCTGAAAGGGTGTACTAGTACCACTAGACACAAATGTTTTGAGACAGCATCCATGAGATGAGATTCTCTATTTTGAAAGGTCAAGATTGGATTCATCAAATAGAGCAGATGGTATTCCGATCCAAATACGGTCTCCGCGATTTTCGCGAGCACCAGTATTCAGAAGGAAATGAACCATAGTTTCTCGGATCTGAATCTAAAAATGACGAGTTTTTTTTTTTGAAAGGTCGATATCGGGTTCATCAAAGAGAGCAAAAGGCACTCCAATCTGAATACGGGCTCAGCGATTTCCGCGAGCGCCAGTGCTCAGAAAGGAGAAGACCAAGATTTCTCCAATCTAAACCCAAAATGACGGAAGTTTTTTTTTTTTGAAGATTTTTTTTGAAGATTTTTTTAAAAAAAATCTTTTTATTTATTTATTTATTTATTTTTATTTTTTTAAAGATTTTTTTTTGAAATATTTTTATTTTTTATTTTTTATTTCAAAATTTTTATTTTTAAGAATTTTATTTTGAAAAAAATTTATTTAAAAGACGAGAGAGTACACATAGGCCTCCTAACCCGGTCTTATGAAATCTCGATTGGTAGAATTGCCCCCAGGTAAGGGCAGGATTACTTAATGAACCCGTTTGGAGGAACCTTGCCTAGAGTCAAGCTGTCTCCACACTCTGGACAAGGCTTTTCTTGAATCAACAATGATCAAAGAATGCAGTTGGTTTAAACTTAGTGGTCTTTGTCCTTTTTTTTGTTTATATATATATATTTTTAGATTTTTAATGAACTCATCGAAGAGAAACGATGGCGCAAAACCTTAGTCGAACAGGCTCAACATTTCTGCAAGCACGATGAACGATAGGAAAGGATCAAGGTTTCTCAATTTTGAATTCAAAATGAAAAATCTAATTTTTTGTTTTTTTTTTGCTTAGATCTTTAATAAACTCATCGAAGAGAAACGATGGCCCAAAACCTTAGCGAACAAGCTCAACATTTCTGCAAGCAGGATGAACGATAGGAAAGGATCAAGGTTTCTCAATTTTGAATTCAAAAGGAAAAATCTGATTCTTTGTTTTTTTGTTTTTTTTTCTTAGATCTTTAATGAACTCAGCGAAGAGAAACGATGGCCCAAAACCTTAGTCGAAAAGGCTCAACATTTCTGTAAGCACGATGAACGATAGGAAAGGATCAAGGTTTCTCAATTTTGAATTCAAACTGAAAAATCTGATTTTTGTTTTTTTATTTTTTTTCTTAGATCTTTAATGAACTCATCGAAGAGAAACGATGGCCCAAAACCTTAGTCGAACAGGCTCAACATTTCTGCAAGCACGATGAACGATAGGAAAGGATCAAGGTTTCTCAATTTTGAATCCAAAATGAAAAATTTGATTTTTTTTTTTTTTTTTAGATCTTTAATGAACTCATCGAAGAGAAACGATGGCCCAAAACCTTAGTCGAACAGGCTCAACATTTCTGCAAGCACGATGAACGATAGGAAAGGATCAAGGTTTCTCAATTTTGAATCCAAAATGAAAAATCTAATTTTTTTTAGATCTTTAATGAACTCATCGAAGAGAAACGATGGCCCAAAACCTTAGTCGAACAGGCTCAACATTTCTGCAAGCACGATGAACGAGAGGAAAGGATCAAGGTTTCTCAATTTTGAATTCAAAATGAAAAATCTGATTTTTTTTGTTGAAAAGAGAAAGAGTGGAAATAAATTCGAAGAATTAGAAATTCCAAAAAAAGTCTTATCTCATTTTTTTTAGATGCGGAATCCAACATAGGCCACCAATTAGAAAGTAGCCAAGGAATCAAGAAAAGAAGTATAAGCATAGAGCAATAGATATGATATGCAAATATTTCATTTCTAGTATCGTGTTCTCAAATGAACGGGTCCCACCGGGTGTGCCAGCTTGATGGGACAGCCTCTACCGCTCAGATCTACCGGGGTCGGCGGACGTGGGAGTCCGTTTGGGTCCGACCCTTTCGTAACCGGAGGGGGGCAGAGGCATGCATCAACATTTCTTTGTGTGGGTGTGCCAGATTTTCTATTTTACTTGGAATTACAAGTGGTGATCCGGAGATCAACCTTCGCAAGTAAAACAGAAATCAACTTCTTTCAAGTTTTCTATTGCACATATATTTAAGAAAAGAGACATTTTTCTTGATTTGCCTTGAAAGGCGATTTTTTGGCATTTATAGCCGATTTTGGCGTTTATAGCCGATTTTTGGCGTTTCTAGCCGATTTAACAATTCTTATCAATAATGAAAGACAAGAGTTGTGATTTTTGTCTCTTTTGGAAAAATACAAACTACAATGAAAAGCAAGAAGACGAGGATCTAACTTCTCAGGAGATCGTGGAGGACCTGTTCAGATTGACGGTCGCAAGCCATATGTGGACTTCGCCATCATCCATGCAGATGAGAACAGAGGATGCTATTGATTCGCTTGGCTTGGCTATAACCTCAAGTTTTTAGGGGACAAAGACCAAAAGGAGGTCCTATATCCAATAAAAAACCAAGTAGACGGGCTAAAAAGCCACGTCAAGCCATTGGAGGCAGAAGGAGAAGGCAAGGACCTTGGGTTGGGGGGGGGGGGGGGGGTACCCTCCAAGGGACTTTTGTCACCTTGTAATGGTGGTCGGTGTAGAACTTCCGCAGAGTTTTCTCTCTTAGATTTCTGATGCCTTTTTCTGTCTGAGTTTCCAGATTTTCTATAGTCTGTTGTGTGTTTTCTGTGCTGTTCTTTCTTCTTGGAGTGCTCTCCTATTTATAGGCTTTTTGGTAGCCATTTAGGAGGGTTTATGGGCTTTTATTGTCATTAAGCCGCATAATGGGAGGAGTTACAGGATTTAATTCCTTTATTTTGTAACTCCTTTTTCTTGGCTTCTGATTGGCCGGAGGAGATTGAGGGCATTTAATCGACTTTAATCGCCATGATGGGAGGAGTTTCATGGTTTAAATGCCATGAATCTCTTGATTTGTAACTCCCGAATGCTTGCTTCTGATTGGGCCGTCCAAAGAAATGGATTAATGACTGTAATAAAGCTAGTCAATTAATCGCATTAAGTGGTCGCCGAGCAGTTGAAGAGTCGCAGGCGTGCCGCGTCTTTTGGGATTCTTCTGGCGATGATCATCGATGGATCTTCATGTAGATCGACATCGGATGACCATGTAACTTCAGGTGTTGGTTGCCAACAGTGGGTCGGTGCCATCTATCCTGTTGATTTCTCGATTGGTCGGGTAGAAAGCACACTTTTTTTGGTTGACCGGTTGGCGATCAATGTTGATTTCGATACTCTTGTTGATTGACCCGTGTTTTTGATGGATGTCAGAGGATTTGGTATCTCAAAAGTATGAATATTGAAAAATACCAGACGCCGGACGCTTCGAATCACGAAAAAACGGCGAAAAACGGGGTTTCCGGGGCCCTCCCGGCGATCCCGGGCCCCAGGGTCGCCGGCGACCCTGGGGGGTTTTTCCCCCCTTTTGTCCCGTTTTGTGTCCGTTTTTGCTGTTTTTTTATTCTTTTTTCTTCTGTATTTTTCCTTGACATTTTTGATCATTTATTGACCTGATTTCCTGTAGAAAACCTGATGAGAATCCTTGCATTTTATTTTGCAAAGTTTCCAATTTTCTGAGAAAGCCGAAGACTTTGTCGCGCAGAGCTGCCGATTTTCCGTCAGAAGCTGAAACTGGGTCAAACGATGTCGGAATGACCTGAAATTTGGTGTGAAGGCTGCTGAGCAATAAATAAGACCAACCATAGGCTTTTGTTTGTGTTTTGAAGCCGTTTGGGGTCCTATCACCAGTAGACTTGCTTTTGTGGCGATGAAGATGCGAGATGTGCGGTCAACCGATGTCCGATTGACTTGAAACTTGATAGGGAACCTATTGGAGCCATTTTAAGATGATCCATAAGCTCTGTCTTGGAAACCATGGTCCCGGGGAGCTTCACTGCTGAGAGGCATGATTTAGCTGTTCGAGGGTTGATGTAGGGTCAAACGTTGTCGGTTTGACTCGGAACTTGACGTGGAGCCTTTTGGATGTATTTTGAGACCATCCATCGGCTCTGATCGAAGATTTGGTGTCTCCGATGCTTTCACCGCCGGAAGCTCCTTTTCAGCTGCCGGAGAGGCAAAGTTAGGCCAAATGATTTTGAAATGGCCCGAAACTTCTTGTGTACTCCTCTTTTGGCTGTCTTGAAGGATCTTGCGATTTTTATTTGATTCTGACAAGATTTGATTTTTTGGAAGTAGCATTGCCTATTTATGGCAGATTGCGACTTCATGTAGCTCTTTGGATCTTGAAGAGGCAAAGTGACATTTTTGGTGTCAACAGGTGAAGGTCCCATTCGACCTAAAATGTACATGATATTTTCCGACTCTAGGTTCTAGAAAGAGGGTTTTGGAGAACGGAACAAAAACCTGCGTCGCATTCGACCTTGGTGTGAACAAGGACAGGTCGAATTCGACGCTGGGAGAGATTATTCATCCAACAGGTTTCATACCCAGTGTCGCATTCGACCTTGGTGAAGGTCCCATTCGACCTAAACTGTACATGATATTTTCTAACTCTAGGTTCTGGAAAAGGGGTTTTGGAGAACGAAATAAAAACCTGTGTCACATTCGACCTTAGTGTGAACAAGGACAGGTCTAATTCGACGCTGGGAGAGATTACGCTGGGATGGATTACTCATCCAATAGGTTTCATACCCAGCGTCGCATTCGACCTTGGTGAAGGTCTCATTCGACCTAAAATGTACATGATATTTTCTGACTCTAGGTTTTGGAAAGAGGGTTTTGGAGAACGGAACAAAAACTTGCGTCGCATTCGACCTTGGTGTGAACAAGGACAGGTCGAATTCGACACTGGGAGAGATTACTACTCCAATAGGTTTCATACCCAGCATCGCATTCGACCTTTCTGAATGTCCCATTAGACCAAGGGTGATGTATTTAAGCGGGGACCTATTATTGGTTTACATTAACAACAAAGTACTGAAACACCATGATGTAATCGTAAAAGTAACATTCATTCACACCCACTGTTAGAAACTAATGTTCATAAAATGATGTTAAAAGTAACATTCATTCACACCCACTGTTAGAATCCAATGTTCACAAAATGATGTTAACTCTACAAACATTCGGTACATCCTGGGAGAAATTCAATAACTTCACAAAAATTCACACACTTGTGTCAATGACTATATAAGGAAACTGGACGCACCAAATACATTGTCACCAAAGGTTAGGGTGATTGAGTCTATTTTCATTTAATTCCAGCTTCTCTTGAATATCTAGATCAAAATCCTGCGTCAGAAATATGGCATGTCAGCTTGGGTGAACCGAATTGGGCGGCGGAATATACAATGTTCCGTAAATGCACACGGAAAGGCACCGCAATCGCTTCCATTCTCTTGAAGGGGAATGTTCGCCTTCACATCAAGCGTCCACATCCAGGGCTGGGTCCAACCGTACTTCGTAAAACCGTTTGGCCAACCACAGTTTCTATACGAAAGATGATTCAATGGGTGAGTTCATTTAAAGTAAAGGTATAAAAGCAACAACGTATGTGAAATGATTGTTGGGTGGTACATATTTAAAGTAGAAAGTAAATGATACTCACAAAACCTTCGCACACAACTAATCCATACTTATCACTTCCCGAGATATTGTAGAACTCCCAACGGTTTCTCATCCATGAACACAACAAGCAAGGTGAAATGATTGTGCTTGTGTAAAATGTATACGAGTATCTTAATTACATTCCTTTGCATCCCACACTCGTGTTCATTAGGCCCAAATGCACAATCATCACCAGCTTTGTGCTTCTTCTACCAAAAGCTCTGGAAAGGCAAAATTAACCTGCATGAGTTGTGTAATTTCCAAATGGAAATGTATTGTCGGGATAAGCAAAGACGATATTGCAGTGTCTTGCTATCTAGATACTTACGCAGAGGCTTGGGTTTGCTAGATAGGCGTCACCGCAAGAGTTCCTCAAGTATTCAAAGTAGTAGTATATAGATGATGTTAGTGTCCAACAGTGTATCTGGCTCCAACACAGCTTTAAGTGTGCACTGTCAACCAATGAACAAATTTCATCTAGCTCATCCTTCCTGCAATTAGCATATTCATGGGTTAGCATCCACTATTTACAGTAATTAAAACATTTGTAGTTGAAAACATGGTTGGTGCTCCATTCCATACCTTGTATTGTAGTATCTGTGGAAGCCCTTTAGTAATCTCTTTATCCAACTCCATAAGAACATATTCAGACTGAGCTATGGAATGCTCAAAGTCCAAAAACTTCTCCGGCTCTCTCTTATTCCTCAGCAGGTGTTTCAAACTCCACACCAAGGACTCAATTGTAGCAGGTGAAGTGGCTGCAACAATTACAAGTCCTTCGCCAGGGGCTCGAGTCGAGTACATCTCAGGACACGGAGAAGTTAAGAATATTTGTTATAGCAGAACGAGGTTGGGGACTTCATCAAGTGGGATGTTTAGGGCTTCCACATATCCATGCATGCTTGTCTCACCGAATTGATATGTACTAGCTGTAGGCTTCATTGGACTGTCCATATGCGCCTGTCGTCTTGCCTTGGCCTGTGCTTCTTCGTCTGTACCGACGACTGGCTTCGTTGGATCATCTTCACTTGCACTTAGTTTTCCTTTCTTCTTTTTCTTAATTGGACTCTTTGATGTGGGTCCCTTCACTAGTAATTTCTTTGGAGTAACAATCTGCGAGGAGTTGATTAGCATTGAAGTCAAATGAAGCATTGTAATGAACACGTTAATAGAGGTTGATGGTCCTTACCAACTACTTCTCCTCATCTGATTGGGAACTGTTGCAAGACTCAACGTACTGGTCGAATGCAGTTCCAAAGGCAATGCTGAATCTCTTTAGCTTGGCTTTCGATGAGGAGATAAACTTCTCCAAACCGGTACTTGGATTTTCAAAGCGCTCGATCACACGACCTGTCAATGTGATCAATGAAACATGTCACCTGCAAATGAGCACAAGTGAGAATGTTAGTGATAACTCTCTAAATACGTGTAACGAAGTGAAACAAATGGGTAAATGTGAGAACTGACCATTCTTTGCGGGATGCTCGGCTCATGGTCTTGGGCGTGTTCTTGCTCCATAGGGTGGGGGCCTTCGGCCTCCCAAATACGGCCAACGTGCATTATATATGGTATTCAGAGAATAACATGCCATGTATTTATTCATCAGAATGCGGCCCACTGGTTGA
The DNA here is from genome assembly GCA_012931725.1 of Litsea cubeba. NCBI lineage: Eukaryota > Viridiplantae > Streptophyta > Magnoliopsida > Laurales > Lauraceae > Litsea > Litsea cubeba. Next base: position 98,624,787 of record CM022946.1, on the reverse strand, counting down.
TTTCTTCGCCCGTAGAATATACTGGCGCCTTTCATCCCACATCTTTATCTCTGCCACATTTTTTGTGCTCTAGTCAACTATGACTCTTTGTTTCCTTTCGGCCCTTGGGAATGGAACGAAAACAGGTCGAGGGACAACCTGGCGGAGACCGAATTGCTTCATCACTATCCCAGTATTGTCTCTATCGAGCAACCAATAGAAATTGAGGGGCTTAGAGGACGTGAAGAGTTCTCAATCGGCCTTTGGAACTGATCTCAAGAATGGTTTTCCAAATTTCTTGTAGGGCTGCCATTCAAATTGCATGAAACGTTATTTGTGTTAAGCAATGATTCTTATTGGAACTGAAAAAAAAAGTTACATCATATAAATGGCTAAATGAACCGATTATGAATGTGCTAACCTCGTTCGGTGTGAGGTTGTTAAGCTGTTTGCGAACACGCCTCAATTTTGTCAAATGGTGTACTCCCTCCAACCTATTCCACCAAGTCACCATCAAAGGGAACCGGATGTCCTGGTTATTATATCGCGAGGGCCTGAGCGATCGACTGATAGCCATCCTAGAATATGCTTATACCTGTGAAGCATCCGACACGAGTTTTGTTTAGTTACAACTGATATACGGAAAATACTAAACATACAGAATGCATAAATAAACCTAAAGTACAACACCTGGAACAACTAAAATGGTCCTAACATAGTCTTGAACGTATGTTCAAAAGCATCACTTTCATTTGTCGAGTCTAGACCCACACGTATGGCCTCCTTTCCACCCTCGGTATTCTTGATACCGGCCCACTTGACTCCTTTCGTCGGCATCCTATAAAGATTACCAAGACAAGGGGGAGCCCACGCATATGGTTTAAACTCCCTGAATAGTTTCTAGCAAATAAATAAGCCCCATCGATCCTGACGCGTTCGCCAGTATCTGTCCGAACACCAAAAAGAATAGATATGCTCTTGTGACGTACACTTCCTCCTTAGCTGATAGTTTCTTCCTTTTCTTCTTCTTCTTTCTTCCCTCTTCACCAGGCTTGAAGTGCCGCTCTAACCATGTGAATTTAATGGATATGCCGTTAAAGTCAACTCCACCCTGAGGTCGTTCCCCTAGCAACTCTTCACAAACATCTGCAATGTTTGCATTAGGGAACGTTCTGCCGTTTACAGCAGGCCCATCTATTGGTAGACCATAAATGTAGGCCACGTCCTCCAGAGTCAATGTAACCTCCCCGATAGGGAAGTGAAGCGTGTTCATCTCCTGGCGCCAACGCTCAGCTCAATCGGTAATCAAGGCACGGTCATTCGCATCTACCTCATCTCTGCCAGATGGTGTAATCCCGCCTGCCTGATATATTCCTGCTGCTTGTCGTTTAGGTCCCACAACCCATAGTTAGGATTTGTTGGTATGCATCTATACGAACCAAGCTCCTATGGAAATGTTAAACAAGATACAATCAGAAAGTCCAATTCATTGAAAAATTAGAATGTAATTGTTTAACAACTTACCAATCCACGTTGTATCGCTGATGAGATGTGGATATCCTGGTCATAGAGTAGCCTTCCGGGTACACCTTCATTAGCATTACTTCTTGTGGCTTCAGACATCTGAAAATTGGAATTTTGAAAGAAGTTACAACAAAATCACTTTCAGTAGTCTTATAGAGTTATACACACATTGTTGTGGTAAATGAAGACTCCAGTTTCTAGTTTCTCCGTTCATAAAAACCACAGTGTAAAAAAAAAAAATGCTGTGGAAAACTACTGCACACAAACATTCAAGACAATTTAAAGATTGCATTCGTAGTATATGAGATTACCCCATACACAAAAAGCTATAACAATGATTGCCAATCAACATGTTGGCAAAACAAGGCTTCTTGTCTCGTTAGTTTGTATGCCCATCAAATAGACTCAGACAGCTATCATCACTTGGGTTCAAACATTCAATGGCCAAAGCTAAAATATACTACAAGAAGTTGCACTTTTAGCAACGTTTTTATAAATTCGTCGGTAAAATATCACCTTTTCCCGACCTTTTTTTTGTCTGTAAAAATAGACTTTTGCCGATGTTTTTTAATACAACGTCGGTAAAAGTAATATATTTTAACCGACGTTTTCTTAAAAAACGTCGGCAAAGTTACTATCAAATTCACATTTTTTTAAAAAAAATATCTTTTTACCGACGAAAAAAAAATGTCGGTAAAAGTATTTTTATTTTATTTTATTTATTTACAGATGAAAAAAAGCGTCGGGAAAACATTTTTCAATTTTTTTTATTTATTTTACAGACGAAAAAAAAGCATTGGGAAAACATTTTTCAATTTTTATTTTATTTTATTTATTTAACCGATGAAAAAAAAGCATCGGGAAAACATTTATTTATTTTTTAATTTTTTACCGAATAAAATAAAAACGTCGGTAAAATTATTTTTTATTTTTATTTTCTTTTATTTTACCGCCAAAAAAAATGTCAGTAAAACTGTTTTAATTTTAATTTATTTTCTTTTTTATTTTATCGAGTAAAAAAATGTCAAAAATTTATTTCTTATTTTTATTTTATTTATTTTACTGACGAAAAAAACGTGGGTAAAACTATTTTCTAATTTTAATTTATTTACCTTTTTATTTTACCGACGAAAAAAAAGTCGGTAAAACTATTTCTTATTTTTACTTTATTTATTTTACCGACGAAAAAAAATGTGGGTAAAACTATTTTTAATTTTGATTTATTTTCCTTTTTATTTTACAGATGAAAAACAAACGTCGGCAAAATTATTTCTTATTTGTATTTTAATTATTTTACGGACGAAAAAAAACGTCAGTAAAATTATTTTTTAATTTTTATTTATTTGCCTTTGTATTTTTAGGGCCACTCAGACTTGATGGGTGGCAAGCATGAGGAATTTGATGATAAGCCTTGGACTATAGACATTTCTAGGCCTTATCTTATTGGGTGATAGGTCTTCTACATTGGTTTTAGTGGAGTATTTCACACCTTATCATCTGGATGATTTGAGCATTGAACCAATGGCTCACTTAAGTGCACTCAATTGACTTCTTATGGTATCACAACTCATCAGAGCCTTGATGTGGTTGGCTATGGGCTTTGATATACATAGCCCTTAGTTCAATGGGCCTTAAACTAATATATAACAGGGTTATGTTGATCCATATGAGGCTTAACCTATATTTTCAACCCATTTACTAAACGATCAGATACACCCAACCTATAGCAAATGCAGGTCAATTTAACCCGACCCGCTAAACTTGTTTAATAGCAGATTCATTTTTTTCTCTTTCTGTTACATTTGGGCCACCTTTACAAACTACAATTTGTTCCAGTTAGCTCATGGAAAATCATTACTGCACATAAATACATCTTTACATTGCTAGAAACCTCACAGTCTACAGATAAAATTACAAACCTTTTACAATCAGATTTATGTGGGTTGATAGTTTTTGCCTGTTTGACACGTTTAAATGAGGGTCAAGGTTTTCTAACCTGTGACAAGCTCACGTACGTGTGGGTCCATCATGGTCAGGCTAGCGGGTCACGGGGTTCAAATTGTACTGTCCCACCATGAATTGAAATTAAAAGTAGACAGTAGAGACTCATAAAGTCATAGTGGACCTAGGTTAGAGGGTCAAGGGGTTCAAATTGTACTGTCCCACCATGAATCCAAATTAGAAGTAGACAGTAGAAACTCATAAAGTCATAGTCGACCTAGCGTGGACCTATTCCATTATCCAAATTGAGTTAAAGCCTTGATGAAAAAAAACGTCACTAAAACTGTTTTTAATTTTGTTTATTTTCTTTTGTATTATTTTCTCCCTATTTGAGAATTAAAGCCCATTTGTATTAAATTGGTAAGTCTTAAAGCAATGCCTGGTTATTGAGTAGCCATCTAAAGTTATGAGATGCTCTCTATTATCCAATCCAAAGTTATGAAATGCATAGTTAATTAAGTTTCTATCCTAACAATCCATTGAATGGCACTAGATTGACCAACTGGCAATCACCAATTGATTCATAAGTTTTTTTTTTCATAACAGGTAAATTACTAGAGTCCTTTTGTATCCAATAGGGCCTCGACTGCCACAACTCTACCACATATATCCTGTTTTAAAAAGTTGCAAAAAACTACCTCATGCAAAAGACCATAGTGTATAGATGGATAAAAAGCTCTTAATGTTGATTAAGGTAGTCAAACATAGTCTAAATATAATAATGGTCACCAAAGATTAAAGGTCCCAAGTTTCTATACCTTACCAATGAAAGAAACTGCGATTCAGATCTGAATTAGCGGAAGATATTCATGGCTAATTTGTAACATGACAGATTTTAAAAATCTGATTTGGCCAGCATAAATCAGCCATATAGATCGCATGAGAACTCCATGAATTCATGACCAACAAGTGTATAATTAAAGGAGAATGAAGAAGACTATTACCTCGAAGATTTGTAGACTTCAAATCTCTGAAAAAATAGATCCAAAGGCCTGAACTCAGACTTGCAATTAGCAAACAAGTTGCTGGAATTTTCTGCACTAGTATTGCCTTTGATCTTCTTCTCTATCTCACTTCCAAATCTGATTGGCTAAGATGGTGGGATCTTAATCTAGGAATTAAGAACTATTTCTCCAAGGAAAAATCTCAGACCTTAAGCCTTCTTCAATGAAGAAGAAAACCTCCAAAGGGCTGGACGTGTAGCTCTCCTTATGGCTTCTCAAGTGTTGGACGTCCAAGGGCTTGTTGGTTTCTTTTATAGAAACTTTGAGGAAACCTTTCCCAAAAGTTTATCTTTCCTAATTCTCATGGATGTCCTAAAAGGAAAGACTTATTTCCTTTAAGAAACACTCCAATTAGAAAAGGAAACTAAAAGAAACTTCCCATGCAATTAGTAATCCTAGTTGTAGAACACTTACTAATTTTAAGTTCCTAATCCAAAAAGGAAACTATCTCATAGGAATACTAATCCAAAGAGGAGTCCAACTTTCCAAGTAGAGAGTCCTACTCAAAGTTGGAAACCTTACCCATGGAAATCCTATTATGGACATCCCACATATTAATGCACACCATGGCCCACATACAATTTATCTAGAGTTAAATTCATGTATGCCATCAAAGGCCTATTTGAATTTAAACTCAAAATTATTTTTCCACTAAAATAATTCATCCTTATGTTATCTAAACATTTTAGGAAACCATGCCAATCTTGGTAAGTGACTAGAGAAGGGACCAAAAGACATATTTGCCATTGGCTCCCAAAATGACCAAAATGTCCATGCTAAAACCCATAGCAACATTAAGACCATTTTAACCTTAACTAATTCCACGAAAGAGTTATGGTTGAACTCCAAGGACAAATATATATGATGGACCGCGCTCCTGCTCGGTTCCTACCGAGGGTCGGCGGACGTGGGAGTCCGTTGGTTCCGACCCTTTCGTAACCAGGGGGCAGGGGTGTGCATCAACATTTCTTTTTTTTGTGTGGGTGTGCCAGATTTTCTATTTTACTTGGAATTGCAAGTGGTGATCCGGAGATCAACCTTCGCAAGTAAAAAGGAAATCAACTTCTTTCAAGTTTCCATTGCACATATATTTAAGAAAAGAGACATTTTTCTTGGTTTGCCGTGAAAGGCGATTTTTTTAGCATTTATAGCCGATTTTAGCGTTTATAGCCAATTTTTGGCGTTTATAGCCGATTTACAATCCTTATCAATAATGAAAGACAAGAGTTGTGATTTTTGTCTCTTTTGAAAAAATACAAACTACAATGAAAAGCAAGAAAAGGAGGATCTAACTTCTCAGGAGATTGTGGGGGACTCGTTTAGATTGACGGTCGCAAGCCATATGTGGGCTTCGCCATCATCCATGCAGATGAGAACAGAGGATGCTATTGATTCGCTTGGCTTGGCTATAACCTCAGGTTTTTAGAGGACAAAGACCAAAAGGAGGTCCTATGTCCAATAAAAAGCCGAGTAGACGGGCTGAAAAGCCATGTCTAAGCCATTGGAGGCAGAAGGAGAAGGCAAGGACCTTGGGGGGGGGGGGGGGGTACCCCCCAAGGGACTTTTGTCACCTTGTAGCGGTGGTCGGTGTAGAACTTCCGCAGAGTTTTCTCTCTTTTCCTTCTCTGAATTTCTGTGCTTTGTCTGTGATTTTTCTTCGATCTGTTGTCTGTGCTTTTTTCTGATGATCCTTTCTTCTTGGAGAGCTCTCCTATTTATAGGCTTTTTGGTAGCCATTTAGGAGGGTTTATTGGGCTTTTATTGTCATTAAGCCGCATAATGGGAGGAGTTACAGAATTGAATTCTTTATTTTGTAACTCCTTTTTCTTGGCTTCTGATTGGCCGGAGGAGATTAAGGGCATTTAATCGCCTTTAATCGCCATGATGGGAGGAGTTTCATGGGTTAAATGCCATGAATCTCTTGACTTGTAACTCCCGAATGCTTGCTTCTAATTGGGCCGTCCAAAGAAATGGATTAATGACTGTAATAAAGCTAGTCAATTAATCGCATTGAGTGGTCGCCGAGCAGCTGAAGAGTCGCGGGCCGTGCCGCGTCTTTTGGGATTCTTCTGTCGATGATCATCGATGGATCTTCATGTAGATCGACATCAGATGACCATGTAATTTCAGGTGTTTGTTGCCAACAGCGGGTCGGTGCCATCTGTCCTGTCGATTTCTCGATCGGTCGGGTAGAAAGCACACTTTTTTTTGGTTGATCGGGTGGCGATCAATATTGTTTTCGATACTCTTGATGATTGACCCGTGTTTTAGACGAATGTCAGAGGATTTGGTGTCTCAAAAGCATGAATTTTGGAAAGTACCAGAGGCTGGGCGCTTCGAATCGTGAAAAAAACGGCGAAAACCGGGGTTTCCGGGGCCTTCCCGGCGACCCCGGGCTCCAAGGTCGCCGGCGACCCTGGCCCAGGGTCGCAGGGGTCTGCGACCCTGGGGGGTTTTCCCCCTTTTTGTCCCGTTTTGTGTCCGTTTTTGCTGTTTTTCGATACTTTTTTCTCCTGTACTTTTCCTTGACATTTTGACCATTTATTGGCCTGATTTCTTTGTAAGAAACCTGATGAGAATCGTTGCTTTTTATTTGCAAAGTTTCCAATTTCCTGAGAAAGCCGAAGATTTTGTCACGCAGAGCTGCCGATTTTCCGTCAGAAGCTGAAACTGGGTCAAACGATGTCGGAATGACCTGAAATTTGGTGTGAATCCTCCTGAGCAATAAATAAGACCAACCATAGGCTTTTGTTTGAGTTTTGAAGCCGTTTGGGGTCCTATCACCAGTAGACTTACTTTTGTCGCGATAAAAATGTCGCGGTTTGATGTGCGGTCAACCGATGTCCGATTGACTTGAAATTTGACAGGGAACCTATTGGAGTCATTTTAAGATGATCCATAGGCTCTGTCTTGGAAACCATGGTCCCGGAGAGCTTTGCCGCCAAGAGGCCTGATTTGGCTTCCGAGCGTCAAACTATGGTCAAATGTTGTCGAAATGACCTGAAATTTGACTTGTAGCCCTTTATAAGCATTTTGAAGCCGTCCATGTCCTCTATCTGATGAGTAATGGCCTCGGTGGTTCTCGCCGCTGAGAGGCTTGATTTAGCTGTTCGAGGGTTGATGTAGGGTCAAACGTTGTCAGTTTGACTCGGAACTTGACGTGGAGCCTTTTGGAAGTATTTTGAGACCATCCATCGGCTCTGATCGAAGATTTGGTGTCTCCGATGCTTTTGCCGTCGAGAGCTCCTTTTCGGCTGTCGGAGAAGCGAAGTTAGGCCAAATGATTTTGAAATGGCCCGAAACTTCTTGTGTACTCCTCTTTTGGCTGTCTTGAAGAATCTTGCAGTTTTTGTTTGATTCTGACAAGATTTGATTTTTTGAAAGTAGCATTGCCTATTTATGGCAGGTTGCGACTTCATGTAGCTCTTTGGATCTTGAAGAGGCAAAGTGACATTTTTGGTGTCAACAAATGCCCTCTCGAGGTACAGCGACGAGTTGCTTAACTTTTGTAGTCAATGTGCCTCGAAAAGATTTTTGAAGGAGAGCCTGTGACTTGACCAAGAGTCTTTGAGCAGTTTTTCTTTTTGGTATTTGTAGCCTTTTGAGCTTCCAGGGGAATTTTATGGTAGTGAAAGGGATCACGTACCATATCGAGGCAAAGTTTTGAAGATGACATCAGGGATGTGGATTTGGGTTTTGACCTTGTGACCTAACAGGCAATATGTGGCAGGTTAGGGGGTCGGGTTTGGTTTTGATCGTGTGACCCAACAAGCTATATGTGGAATGTTGGGGGTCAATTTTGGTTTTGATCTTGTGACCTAACAGGCTGTATGTGGCAAGTTAGGGGATCAGGTTTTTGTTTTTGGTTTTGGTCTTGTGACCTAACAGGCTGTATGTGGCAAGTTAGGGGACCAGGATTTGGTTTGATTTTTGTGGAATGTCAATTTCAAGATTTTGGCTCAATTTGGTAGATGAGGCTGGATGGTTTGATTTTTGGAAGCTCATGGGGCTTGGAATTTTCTTTTGTATGGTCCAATCAACTCGAAAGAGGCATGGAACCATTTTTGTATGCTCTTGGTAAGAGGGATTTCTCTTTGACTAAAAGCCCAAAATTTTTTTTTTTAAGTGCCTAAGTGGTCAAACCTGGCTCATATGGGCTAACCCTTGGGACCTTAAGCTTTTGAAATGGCTTAGATCTCATATGGTGTCATTTTTGTAAAGAATATCCAAAAATATCTCATTTGGATAGAGAATATCTAAGAATATATTTACTTGGAGAGAATCTCTCATATTCCCTTTATTTTGGGATAGGATATCTCAAGATATCTTTCTTTTGGGAAAGAATCCTTCATCGATCCTATCTTTTAGGAGAAAATCTCTCATTGATTTCTTTTTGGGAGAGAGTCCCTCAAGATATCTTTCTTTTGGGAAAGAATCTTTCTAATCTCTTTCTTTTGGTAAGGCTACTAATTAGTAACACTTATCTCTTTCTACTTTCCTTCTTTGGTTTGCTCTCTTCTATAAAAGCAAGGAGGAGGTTGGATCTCTTGCTCTTATTACTTTCTTTTGCAATAATCTCAAGAGGGCTTCAAGACCAAGAGTTCTTCTTCTTCAAGATCTTCAAGACTTTTCTTCTTCTTCTCCATCAATGGCTTCAAGTAAGTTCCCTTTTTCAAGAAAACTCCATTGTAGGGAAAATAAAAAGTTCTTTCTTTTCTTTTTTCTTTGTTGTTTCTTTCCTTTTCTTTTCTTTTTTTTTTCCGTGTTTTCCTTTTTTTTTCACACGTTTTTTTTTCTTCTTTTTTTTTCATGTTTTGTTTTTTTTTTTTTTTGTTTGTGGGCCGTACGGACAGATCCGTACGGATCTGGCCGTACGGCCACGTGGCCTGTGGGCCAGCCCCCTTTTTTTCTTCTCTTTTTTTTTTTTTTCTTTTCCTCCTTTTTTTTGAGAAAGTTTCTTTTCTTTCTTTTTTTTTTTGTTTTCTTTCCCCTTTTTTTTTTTGAGAAAGTTTCTTTTCTTTTTTTTTCTTTTGCTCATCATGATAATGCCCCTTTTTTTTTGGCAAACCTAGATGTTCATGCATGCATTCAATTGTAGATTAAATTTGTAGCATGATGTGATAGCATACCTGAAAGTTTTCGCAATTTTGGGAATTTGGAGCTCGCAGCGATGTTGAGCCCTTCCTGATTTTGCGGAGACTTTGAGGTTTCGAAAGTTTGGAGTTTCGGAGGTCGCAGCGATGTTGAGCCCGCCTTCAAGCTTTCTATTTCTTTCGGGATAGTTCCTTTTCTTCGGAATTGCCCCGTCATCATGTCAAAATTTCGCCAGATTTTTTTTAGTGAGATTCTGTCATCTTGATGTTTGATCTTTTTCTTTTCCATCCTTTTCAGGTGGTTCCTCCAGAACGAACAAGGGTAAAGAGCCTGCTACAAGCGTACCTCGTCGATCTTCTAATCCGGCCGTTCAGCAGGCCTTTGAGAAGGTCCAGTATGTTGAGAGAAATCTGGAAGAGTGCGACTCCCTTAACAGAGATGAGATGAGGCAGCGACTGATCGCTCTCAAGGGAGAGGAACTCTATAAGATCATGGTAAGCAGTCGTCCATGGGTGATGGAAGATCAGAGCGTTTTGCCCAAGCCTACCTTCTTCATTGGTGATGCAGTCCCTGATGACATGACATACCAGAGGAGGTGTTTTTAGTTTTCTTTCACAGCAGATGGTGAGAAGAAGACTGTTGCTACCCGGTCGACGTTTGATCGCACCGTCTCGATTCCGAGCCTTGCCCCCACGTGCCCTAAGAGGGACGATCCTCCAAGCTGGGTGAGAAGGACAAATGTAATCAAGACCGGGGTTTTTGTTGGCGGTTCTCCTGGATATACGGAGAGGTCGCCTGTTGACATGGACCTTTTGATGCCATCCAGCGGCTACCAGGGCTCTGATTATCCGTCGGTCGATTTGAGACCGGTGGGCCTTGGTATTTTCAGCGGTTGACGGCAGCAATTGGATCAAGCCTTTTCGACTTCATGCTATTTCAATGCTGGCTCCGAGTGGAAGTCGTGGACTGATCGCGTCCTGCTGATTGGTAGTGCCGTTTTGAAGGAAGCTGGGATTTTTGATGCGGTCTGCGCCTTTAGGGAGACCGTGAACTTTTCCGACGAGGCCTTCATGGCTATGCTGGAATCATTCCTCCCACAAACCAATACATTCGTTGTGATGAATGGTGAGATTAGTTTTTCTTTGAAGGAGCTGAGCGTCATTACTGGATTGCCCATCCTCGACAAACTCTATGAGGAGTTTATGCCAATTGACAGCGTCCTTGAGGGGCAGTCTGAGGAGTTCAGGCTTCTGTACTTTCAGCTCGTCGCCTTCTATGACTTTTTGAAGGAGAAAGAGGGTTTGAAAGTTAGATCCAGCAATTGGAAGAGTTCTAGCTCTTCATTCCCCAACTTTTTTGATAGCAGGGAGTCTTCTGATGGCGTGACCCAGGAAGCTGGAGCTCAGGATCCAAGTTCAAAGAAGATCTTGGCCATGCAAGAAGAGTTGAGAGATTTCTGTGTCAGTACAAATGCCATATGTCCTGACATTGCAGTGCGGAGAGATCTCGCTGTTTACCTCACTTATTGGCTTGGTGAGGCTATTTTTGCTGGAGGAGATGGAACGCACATCAGGCCGCATTGTATTTTTTCGACTTGTCAGATGGCGTTTGGAGAGCAGCTTGCTTTGGTGCCAGCTCTTTACTCCTACCTGTGTACCGAACTGCAGGCTGCTGCTTTTTTGGTTCGGCTTGGGCTTCCCATGAATAGGGTATTTTCAGCCCATATCTTTTATTCGTGGTATGTATACCACTGTCCTGGCTTCCACCGGCTGGGTGCTGCACGGGACGATGATCCTCTGATGATTCGACTGGCTAAGGGCAAAGCCGTGTCCGAATCACTTTTGTTTGCCCGCATGAGGATCCGACGGTTCAGGGACGTCGAGATGGGGGCAGTCTTCAGTGAAGCTTTCTCCGGAGTTGCGGAAGAAGGCTTTTGATCTTGGTGCCTCCCGAGACTCTACCAGGGCGGGGTCGGGAAGGCATTATTCCTTGACGAATGTAGAGAGAGAGTGGCTTTTCAGCATACGTGTCGGCACGATGGTGTACCGTAGACATCTTTTCGTCGACATCCAGCCGTATGTACCATCTCGCTTTGCTTTGCTGCTGGGCTTTTCTCAAGGCGTTGTTGGAGCGCCTTCAAGCATGGTGAAGTGCTTTGGAGGCTTACAGGAAGGGAGAAATGCATGGGCTTTCTATAGTGCTGAAGACACTACAGCCATGATTCTTATCCTATGTTGCTGACTTCCCGGATTGCCGGCTTTGCGAAGTGGTTCGCGGAGAGCTTTTCGGCATATCGGGGGCTTTCCAAGAAGGAGCTTGATGTGAAGCTGGCATCTGGAAAGGGCCTTGGAAAGTCGGATGGCGTCCGGCGAGAGGAAGTTTGGGCCTTCCTTTCTGGAGAGAAGCACAAGATAGGCTTTCTCGGTGACCAGGGCGTCATTGGTTCTGAAGCTGTTCGAGAAATACCTGATGAGGCTTTAGAGCAGCTAGAACAGGAGGAAGCCGAACTTGGTGCTTGGATGCAAGCGGCACAGAGGCAAGCTTCCGTGGAGTCCACTGGCAAGAGTAGACCATCCAGTGAGGAGTCAAGTGGGAAACCTGACTCTGACAACGGGGCAGGTTCCTCGAAGAAGCGAGCCTTGGAATCCTTGACGGATGAGGCCAAAAGCTTGCTTAAGGAGCTGAACTCTTGGCTGGAGATCATTTTTGATTGAGCTTCTGTTTTTTTTTATAACAGAAACTATCCCCTTTTCTCTTTTTTGGTACCACTTGTATTATTATTTTTTTTTGTACTTATTTTTTGTAGTGTTTGTGAACACTTTCTTTTTTTTGGTACCACATATATTATTTTTTTTGGTACTCTCTTTTTTTGTAGTGCTTGTGAACACTTTCTTTTTTTTGTTATCCCTACGCTCACTTGAATCTTTTTGTGATAAAAGTGATTGCTAAATGGGATTTGATCAAAAGGTTGTCATTTTGTGAAAATCTCTTGTCAAATGATTGTTTTGGCATGAAAGCCAGGTTTTTGTTTGTGGCATGGAAGCCAATTTTTTTTTTGTGGCATCTATAGCCAATTTTGGTGGCATTGATAGCCGGTTTGTTTTGTGGCATCTATAGCCGGTTTTTTGGTGGCATTGATAGCCTGTTTTGTTTTGGTGGCATTGATAGCCGGTTTTTTTTTTAAATCCAAGTTTTTTTGTTTGTGGCATTGATAGCCGGTTTGTGGCATTTATAGCCTGTTTGGTTTTTGTGGCATTGATAGCCGGTTTGTGGCATTTATAGCCTGTTTTGATGGCATTTATAGCCGGTTTGGTTTTCAAAAATGCAAGTATCGACTAAAAGTCGCCTCCCTGCTGAATGTTCTTGCAAGTATCGATGGAATGTCGCATCCTTGCTCATTCGGTTGCGAGTATCAATGGAATGTCGCATCCTCGCGGATTTGGGTGCAAGTATCGATGGAATGTCGCATCCTTGCTTTTCAAAAATTTTGGTTTTGCAGGTACTGACTTGATGTCGTTTCCCTATGATTTTTGAAATTTGTGGTTTTCTCGAACCTTTGGGTTATGGATATCAACTGAAATGTTGCGTCTCCATGGTTTTTTAGGTTTTTTCGAACCTTTGAAATTTGGGTTGTGGATATCAACTGAAATGTTGCGTCTCCACAGTTTTTTAGGTTTTTTCGAACCTTTGAAATTTGGGTTGTGGATATCAACTGAAATGTTGCGTCTCCACAGTTTTTTAGGTTTTTTCGAACCTTTGAAATTTGGGTTGTGGATATCAACTGAAATGTTGCGTCTCCACAGTTTTGGATTTTGCAAGTACCGACGAAATGTCGTTTCCCTGCGCTTTTGGAAGTGTCGAACGTGGTTCGCTTGCTTCCGATTTGTGCGAGTATCGACTAAGCGTCGCTTCCCCGCGGTTTTTTTTTTTTGAAAAACCATTTTTTTTGTTTGAAGATACGAGGGTCATAAATTTTGACCTAAAACCATTTTGGCGGTAAAAGGCAGGCTGGACTAGGGTGGAAATCCCTGAATCCGGATTTTGTTTCAAACCATGAATTTTGGGTTCAAGGGTTGAAAATTTTGGTCAAGTTAGGGAAAGGTTCCTAAACTTGGGTTTTTTTTTGAACAATGAAACGATGAAAGTAAGCATTGTTTTAAATTTCTAGAAATTTCAACATTTGACATGAAAATTCTAAAAAAGGGTGGGTTTAGCGAGCGTGTACCTGGAAACCGGCTTTGGCCGTACAGGCATTGCTCTTACCCAGTTGGGTAAATCTTCAAGGGTAGTACCGCTTTAAGAACTTGCCGTTGATGGGCAGCATACATCTGCCACCTTCCATGTTTAGGAGTGCGTATGCGCCATTAGAGAAAACCTTGTCGATGACGTAGGGTCCCTCCCATTTTGTCTCAAATTTGCCTTTGGACTTGTGAGCGAAGGCCATTGGTCTTTTTACTGCAAGAACCAAGTCATTCTTTTTGTAGGCGCGTTCCCTGACCTTTTTATCGAAAGATCCTGCCATACGTGCTTGGTAAAGTTCAATGCTTTGTTGAGCTTTGAGCCGTCTCTCATTGAGATTGTCCAGCTCATGGAGTCGCAATTTGACATTGCTTTCTTGAGTCATGTCATTTTGCAAGGATACCCTCAAGGAAGGAATTTGTACTTCCAAGGGCATGACAGCTTCGCATCCATAGACTAAGGAGAATTGTGTGCTATGGGTTGGTCCTTGAACGGTGGTTCGATAGGCCCACAAAGCTTCAGACATTTTGTCGCTCCAGTCTCTTTTGTGACTAGAGACCATTTTTTTAAGGATTTTGCGGAGTGTCTTGTTGAAAGCTTCTGCTAAGCCGTTTGCTGCCGGATTGTATGGAGTCGAAGGACAGCTTTGGATTTTGTATTTGTCGCAGAACCTGTAGAATCGATGATCCTGGAACTGTGGTCCGTTATCATGGACGAATCTTTTGGGTATGCCAAAATGACAAATGATGTTGGTGCGCAGGAATTGAAGGACTGATGAGGTCTTCATTTTGTTAAGCGCAAATGTTCGACCACTTGGAGAAATAATCCGTAGCGGCGAAGATGAAGCGATGACCTTTGCTCGAAGGGGGAGAAATAGGACCTATGATGTCCATACCCCAGGCTTCGAAAGGCCATGAGATCGCTGTAGGATGCAGCCATTCTGGAGGCATGTGAATATAATCTCCATGAATTTGGCATTGTTGGCAGCGCTTAGCAAATTGCATTGTGTCAGACACCATGGTAGGCCAGTAATATCCTAACCTTTTCATCTGATCATAGAGCTTAGGTCCAGCCTGATGAGCTCCGCAAAGACCAGCATGAACTTCTTTGAGTGTTTCTTCAGCCTCTTGTTGTGACAAGCAGCGTAGAAGTACTCCGTTGAAGGATTTCCTGTAAAGGATTTTTGAAGGAATATCCAAATGAAAGCTTGGGGTTCGCCTTTGGATGCTTACCCGTTCTTTTGGATCTTCAGGTAGGATTCCGAACATAATGTAATCAATGAACGGATCCCTCCAGTCGCCGATTGAAGTTTGAAGGATTGAAATCCGACTTCCGACCACTTGGTGGCATTCAGCAACTACTTGGTGTGTGTTAAGAGGAGGAAGGATTCTTCTTTCGCACACTGTGATTTGCATGTTTTCCCCTTCCTGGATTGCCATGGATGCGGCAAGTCCGGCTAGGGCATCTGCACGTATGTTTTCACCTCTACGAATGTGGGTGATGTGACAGATGTCAAACTTTTGCAGAAGTGATTGTGCCTTGTTGTAGTAAGGCAACAAATCTGGCTTCCTGACTTCAAATTTCTGATTCATCTGGTTGACGATCAGTTGAGAGTCTCCAAAGACTTCTAACATGGTGATACCGGATTCGATGGCGAGTTCCAATCCTAAGATCAGAGCTTGATATTCAGCTGCATTGTTTGTGCATGGTTCCAGTAGCGATAAAGCGTGTGGAATCATGTATTTGTCAGGGCTAACAAAGAGGATGCCAACTCCCGAGATCAGCTATCTTTTTTCATTTGTCCTGGTTGCACCGTCAAAGTACATGTCCCAGGAGGCACTTTGTGAGAAAGTCTCCATATTGTAGACTGGATCGTCTGGGAGATCATCTCTGAGCGGAGAATCTTTAGGCAATGGATGCTCTGCGAGGAAGTCCGCTAGAGCTTGCCATTTGATTGCTTTTTGTGGTACATACCTAATATCAAATTGTGACAGAAGGATGGACCATTTTGCCAGTCGAGCGTTGAAAGAACCTGCCTTTGTGACAAGGACCTTCAAGAGGTTGACCCTCGAGACCAGGTATACTGTGTTGGAAAGCAAGTAGTGACGCAGCTTTTGTACAGCGAACATCACTGCAAGACATTCTTTTTCGACTGGAGAGTAGCGATGCTCTGCACCTACTAGCATGCGGCTGAGGTAATATAGAGCAGCTTCTTTTCTTTGATCATTTTCTTGCGCAAACAGAGCTCCCAAAGAGTGATCAAGGGCTCTTGTGTACAAGATGAATGGTTTTCCAGTGGTAGGAGCAGCTAACACTGGAGGTTTTGTCAGGTATGACTTGATGTCTTGGAAAGCAGCTTCACAGTCAGCATCCCAGACAAAGTTTACACCTTTTTCATCAATCGGGAGAATGGACGGCATTTCCCCGAAAGATTGGAGATGAAACCGTCTGATGTAGGCTAATCTCCCTTGAAGTCCTTTGAGTTCTCTCAAGGTTCTTGGAGAGGGCATTTCTAGAATGGCTTTGACTTTTATGGGGTCAAGCTCTATTCCAGCTTTCCGAACTAAGAATCCGAGGAACTTACCCGACGAGACGCCGAAGAAGCATTTCAAAGGATTCATTCGCAGTTTGGACTTGAGAAGTTGAGGCTTGGTCAGTGTATTGACTTTTAAGCCTTTGTGTCAACTGTCTCAAGGGAGTGTCGGGATCATACCCTAACCCGTGTGAAGGCTTTTCTACATAGCCGTAGAGTCTCCAATCTTCCAGCTGGCTTTTGGTCAAGACGGGCCCCCAATGGCGTGAGAATACCGCGTCCTTCTCCCAAACCGACTGGGTTTTGAGCGTCATAGCCCATTTTCTTCATAATAGCTTGTGCCACAGAACTGTATAAGGATAGTTGAGGCATACCTTTATTTTGGAAAGGTTCAAGCATGGAGTTTGATGAAGAAGCATCCGATCTATGGAAGAAGATCGGCCTTTTCCCTGCTGAAGTTGCTGGAACAACGAAGGAAGCTGACGTAGGATCTTCTATGTCAGAAGTTGTCTCCATTGGAGTGAGAGTAGGCTGAACTTGCTGAGTGTCAGCTTGGCTTGACGATGCGTCGTCTTCTGGCTCTGAATCCGAGTCCGTGTCTTGCATGATAGAAATGAAAGAGACAACAAATTTGCCCCCAGGCTTTTGCTTTGCCTTCTTTACTTTAGTTGTGATGACCAAAGGCTTTGAAGGTTTGAGGGAGATGATGAAGGGAGTTTGAATGCTCTCTTCAGATTTACCGGATGGTTTGTTTTCTTCCGGTGATTGTTGAGGAGCTTTGCCTTTATCTTTCTGGAGATTTTCGGCAAAGGATGCTGTGTGCTTCTCCTCTTCTTCTTTTTCTCCTTCATACATCTGTGAGTCTGCGAAGTGGACTTCTTTACCTTTGAAGGGTTTTCTGTCCGCAAAGACTCGATGTATCATGCCGTCGTCGCCAACAAACTTGTTGCATTGATGTAGAGTTGAAGGGACAACACCATTCTCGTGGATCCAAGGGCGTCCGAGAAGGATGTTGTAGCATGAAGGGGTTTTTATTGCATACACTGTGACCTCAGAGATAAGATCACCAATCTGCAACTTGAACCTGATTTTGCCGATAGGCCTTTGAGTACTCCCATTGTATCCAAAGATAGATACAGATGTGTGGCTCAGCTTACTGGGTGGGATGCCCAACTCTTCAAGAGCTGATGTGGAGATGAGGTGGAGTGCAGAACCTGGGTCGATCTGAACTCTGTGCATAGGCATTTCCTTGATATACCCTGTGAAGTATAGGGGTCGTCCTTTGTGAAGGCGATGGTTGCACTGCCGCTTTTTTAACCGAGAGGCATTCAATGCATGATCCCTCAGTTTTCTTCTTTTCTCCCTTTGAGGAGGCTTCTGAGTCTTTGACCCGGTAATCCATTTCAATTTGGAGGACTTGCGGGGCATATTTGTCGACATCCTCGTTCAGCTTTTGTAATTCCGAAATGAGATTATCACGAGTGTGCGGAGACATTCGCAACAAATCTAGGATGTGCAGACGTGCAGGTATGTGCTTGAAGTGTTCAATCAAGTCATACTTGAAAGCCTCCTTAGGGCCTGCATGTTCATCATTGTTGCCACTAGGGGCGCTTACAACATCTTTTCCCGAAGGATTTACATATGTAAAGGAAGATTGGTTGTAATTTTTATGGTAGTCCCGGCCAGAGCGGGTTTCCTCTACCAACTTCGAGAGCTTCTTGAGAAGGGTCTTCGTTTGGAAGATTGTCTTCAAGATCAAGAGGCTGCCTTTTTTCATTTGCTGAGGATGAATCAGCAGCAGAGTTGCCATCCTCAGTGATCGTGTTGCACGGAGCATTTTCCGGGAACAAGTCCTGAACAGCATCCAGCAATCTTTCTTCTTCGTTGACTAATTCATCGTCCCAAGCATTAATGGCTGGGAATTCTTCAGTCAGGAAGGGTGTGAACTTTGAAGTCACAGTCTCAGGAGAAGAAACCTGAGAGGGTGTCATCTCAGTGAAAGTCACGTGAGACGAGGTGGCTTCAGAAGATACATTGCTAAGCGTCGCCGGAGTGTAAGTGCTATCATCAGACGATGCTTCAGAAGAGCTATAATCCCGAATTATCACATTACAGGAAGCTCTGACGGGAGACGTTGCCTGATCGGAGTCAGACTCATCCTCGGATGTAAGAGGATCGTCTATCCAGCAATTTTCTCCATTTTCAGGAGTTAAGGGAGGATGTACCTGATGGTCTTCAGGGACTTCAGGCTCTGGGTTGCGAGGAGGCTCGTTGATGCGGTCTTGCTCTTGTTCTAGAGCAAGTCGCTGCAAGATCCTTGCATATTCTTCAAGATCAGGCATGGGAGCCAGATCTTCTTCTTCATCAACTCTTTGTGGCTCAACATGGTTGATTTCCGCTAGAGTAATGAGAGGTGCTGAGTCAGCAGCATTTTCTTGTACAGCTTCTTGGTCTTCTTCATCATCAGACCAGGATCCTCGTTGTTGTAGGGGGTTATACCAGATTACTGGCATAAGATGAGACTCAGGAACCCATTCCTCATCGGAGAGATATTCTCCTGTTTCAAGGGACTCCTCCCACTCATCTGTGTAGTTGGATTCGAATCCATCATCGGTGTCGCTAGACTCGTATCCATCAATGGAGAATCCAACTACCGAATTGCAAGAGTATGATGCCTCCTGCATGGCTTCTTTGAATTGAGGTGGCATGAAATCACTGAGAGTGAATTTCCTTACCCCTTTTGAAGTCTCTGGAAGGGATGTTTTTGTTACCTCCAGTGAAGCGGTAGAGGAAGCCTCTGCCTTTTCTTTGACCTCTAGTTTTGGCTGGGTCTTCTCTTGCCGTTTGAGCGTGAGGAGATGTTTCCTAGCCTGCCTTCGCTGTTGAGCTGTAGGCTTTGTTTTCACGACCTCCCAATTTTCATCTTCCAGGAGATCGGGATGTACCCATATCGGTTGTCCGTCTGGTGTCGGGTAAGGAACTAGTTCCTCGGACGCTTGGATTGAGTTTATCACCTTGAAGGAAGTAATGATCTTCTTCTTCGGTGGTTTTGAGGTTTGTCCACATGTCACCATGTTGACGGAGGCAGACCCATAGTTTTTGTCAAAGGTGATGACTCCGTTTTTCCACATCTCGTTTATTTTCTCTCTCACAACGAAGCATTGATTGAGAGGATGCGAGATCATCTGGTGGTATGGACAGTATCGAGGATCGTTGGTTTTGCCAACATCACTTGGTCTTTTTGGTTCAGGCATGGTGAGCTTGCCGTTTGCCATAAGAGCCCCGAAGATTTCATCAACATCTTCATCAAACGGGTATTTCTTCTCTACTCGTTCTTTGAAGGCATCTGAGAGTTCAAGTCTCTTACCAGCAACTTTATTTTCAGCTTTCTTTGGTGGCTGAGCAGCTGACTTGCTCTGCACATTGAGGACCTCTTTTTTCTTTGATTTAGAGGTTGCAATGGCGGTCGGCTCTTTTCTTGATGATTTCTGACTGTTGAGGTCTTTAATCACCGTTTCAGCTTCCATGGAAGCTTCTAGGAGTTCTCCCAGGTTTTTTGATTTGTTGCCGATGATCATGGAGCGGATTCTGGCTCTCATGTTGTTTCGGCAAATGTCGACTAGCGACGCTTGTGGCAATACATCAGAGCATTTGTATGCCATTGCTTTCCACTTGTGAATGAAGTCATATGTTAATTCATTCTCCCCCTGTTTTAGGCTGCACAGCTGAGCCATAGTAGCGGGATGATCTTCACCTTTGAAGTGAGTCAGGAAGCGTGTCTCTAGCATGGCCCAGTTTTGGATTGAGTCCTCTGGCAGAGAGTGGAGTACCAATCGAAGGCCGTACCTTTTAGGGTACTTGCAAAGAGGCGGATCTTGAGTGCATCTTGATCCGCGATAGCTCCCGTCAGGGTCTTGAAGTGGATGACGTGCTGTCTGGCTGATCCTTTCCCCGTATATGTTTGGAGAGTAGGATGCTTGAATTTGGTGGGGAACGGGACCGAGTCCATCCATAAGGGATATGGTGGCTTGATCCCATGCTCCTTGAGTATATCCTCTTCTTTTGCTTTGGCGAGGATACTGTTTACGTCCTTTTTGGTAAGGGCGCGTGGCTCATTTTCTTCTCTATTTACCTCGTCGTCTTGATGATTCGGAGGAGGTTCATTGTTCGCCTGATTTTGGAAGGCGAGGAGAAGGTTTTCCATCAGAGTTTCAATCCTCTGCTGGCCCTGTTCCAACTGCTGGATGCGGGTGATCGCATCTTCTGGAGGTGGATTGCGGGGTGGTGGCTCAGAATTTGTAGCCAAGACATTCATCCTTCGTGATTCGAACGAAGAAACTATCCTAGTGACTGAGCTGGGGCTCGTTCTTTTTGAAGAAGAGCTTGAGGAAGGATCACTCTGCTGTCCTTTGCTTGAAGGAGCAGGGGATTCTTCTGAATGCTTCTTGTCCTGGAGACGCTGCGGGTCATCGGACATCGGACATGGATTTTTGTTGCTGACTTTTGGCGCCTTCTGGTTTTTCCAACCATATGGACGGCAGCAACTTGGTTGGGTCTTTCTTTTTCGACCCATTTGGGAGAGACTTGAAGTGTAGGAGGCTGGGTTCTTTGCTTCTCTAGTCTCTTTTGTCTATACGACGCGCGGCGGCGTATGCGACGAGCAATTTGAGCTTCGGTCAGCTCTGGCTGGGCTTTGAATATGAAGGATGTGCTCCGTCGGGCGCAGCAGCCGAGCCTGTCTTCTTTGCAGCTGGGCAAGGACAAGATGCGAACCCTGTCCTTCGCCTGTTGCAGCGAAGCTTTGAATTTTTAGAGTTCGGCCCCCGTAGAGATGAAGGGTCGAACTGCAGGTTTGTAGGCCTTAGCAGGTGTTTGTAGAGGCCTTGTGATGCATGATCTAATTTTGGGCTTGTAGGAACAAGCCGGCTCATGCTGGGATGACTTGAGAGTCAGGTTGGAGATGGGTCTCTCCTCTTTCATGTAAGCAAGAGGGTGGAACTGGTTCTCCTTGAGTGGGGCCAGGAATGCTGGCTTGGTGGATGTTTGGGACCTTCTCTGTTTTGGTGAAGGTCTTGGGGACCAAGTCTTGGGATAGACCTGGTTGATTGCAGGTCGAGGCTTCGTGGGGCTGCCACGGGCTTCAGGCCTTCTGGTGCTCGCCTTTGGTGTCACGGTAGTGACACGTTGAGAGGCGAGTTTCTGCTTCTTGGAGGGAGCAGTTTGTTCCTCAGGAAGTGGGAATGGTCCCAGCGTCCCAAAGACGATAGTCCGGGGAGTCGAGGTCGACCCGGAGTTCAGAGACTTGCCGAGGGAGTTGATGCTTCGGCAGCTGATGGGGCGCTTGTAAGTGCGCGTGGTTTGCTTCTGTTGAAGCATGAGTTGGTGCTTGTTTTCATCGAAAGTAATGGTTAGTGAAGCTGCCATTGTTAGTTTTTTCAAAAATTTCTGAAACAAGACCACATCCATTAGTAATCACAAGAATATAATGATCATAAATGGGAAGTTCTATGGTTTCGTCTTTTCAAATTGCTAGAGGAAGATGACCCAAGCAATATGAGGAAGGCAAAACGCCATAGAGGGTACAATTGTTCTGATCGCAGGTATGGTAAGCCCAGAATGGGCATCCCAGTGACTGCTAGAAGCAATTGTGAACTTAAATTCGACTTATCGAGAAGCAGAGCTTGCTCGAGGTAAGAAGAATATAAAGTTGGAGTTACAGATGTGCCGGTCGCAATACAGTAGACCCTGAAAGGGCGTACTAGTACCGCTAGACACAAATGTTTTGAGACCGCATCTATGAGATGAGATTCTCTGTTTTGAAAGGTCAAGATTGGATTCATCAAAGAGAGCAGATGGTATTCCAATCTGAACACGGGCTCAGCGATTTCCGCGAGCGCCAGTGCTCAGAAAGAAATGAACCATAATTTCTCGGATCTGAATCTAAAAATGACAAGTTTTTTTTTTTTGAAAGGCCAATATCGGGTTCATCAAAGAGAGCAAAAGGCATTCCAATCTGAACACGGGCTCAGCGATTTCCGCGAGCGCCAGTGCTCAGAAAGGAGAAGACCAAGATTTCTCCAATCTAAACCCAAAATGACGGAAGTTTTTTTTTTGAAGATTTTGAAGATTTTTTTTTTTAAATCTTTTTTTTATTTTTTTTGTTTTTTATATTTTTTTTAAGATTTTTTTTGAAAAATATTTTATTTTTTATTTTTTATTTTAAAATTTTAATTTTTTTTTTAAATTTTATTTTATTTTTTTAAAAATTTGTTTTAAAAGACGAGAGAGTACACATAGGCCTCCTAACCCGGTCTTATGAAATCTTGATTGATAGAATTGCCCCCAGGTAAGGGTAGGATTACTTAATGAACCCGTTTGGAGGACCCTTGCCTAGAACAGTCAAGCTGTCTCCACACTCTAGACAAGTCTTTTCTTTGAATCAACCATGATCAAAGAACACAGTTGGTTTAACCTTAGTGGTCTATGTCTTTTTTTTTTTTATTATTATTATATTTTTTTTAATGAACTCATCGAAGAGAAACGATGGCCCAAAACCTTAGTCGAACAGGCTCAACATTTCTGCAAGCGCGATGAACGATAGGAACGAATCAAGGTTTCTCAATTTTGAATCCAAAATGAGAAATCTAAATTTTTTTTTATTTTTTTTATTTATATATATTTTTTAGATCTTTAATGAACTCATCGAAGAGAAACAATGGCCCAATCCCCGATCCGAACACGGTCTCAGCGATTTCCATGAGCGCCAGTGCCCAGAAGGGAGAGGATCAAAGTTTTTCAATTTTGTATCCAAAATGAGAAATCTGATTTTTTTTTTGTTTTTTTTTTTTTGAAAAGAGAAAGAGTGGAAATAAATTCAAAGAATTAGAAATTTCCAAACAAAAATCTCATCTCATTTTTTTTAGATGCGGAATCAAACATAGGCCACCAATTATAAAGTAGCCAAGGAATCGAGAAAAGAAATATAGCATAGAGCAAAATATATGATATGCAAATATTTCATTTCTAGCATCATGTTCTCAAATAACGAGTCCCACCGGGTGGAGCCAGCTTGATGGACCGCACTCCTGCTCGGTTCCTACCGAGGGTCGGCGGACGTGGGAGTCCGTTTGGTTCCGACCCTTTCGTAACCAGGGGGCAGGGGCGTGCATCAACATTTCTTTTTTTTTTTGTGTGGGTGTGCCAAAGTTTCTATTTTACTTGGAATTGCAAGTGGTGATCCGGAGATCAACCTTCGCAAGTAAAAAGGAAATCAACTTCTTTCAAGTTTTCCATTGCACATATATTTAAGAAGAGACATTTTTCTTGGTTTGCCGTGAAAGGCGATTTTTTTGGCATTTATAGCCGATTTTGGCGTTTATAGCCGATTTTTTGGCGTTTATAGCCGATTTACAATCCTTATCAATAATGAAAGACAAGAGTTGTGATTTTTGTCTCTTTTGAAAAAATACAAACTACAATGAAAAGCAAGAAAAGGAGGATCTAACTTCTCAGGAGATTGTGGGGGACTCATTTAGATTGACGGTCGCAAGCCATATGTGGGCTTCGCCATCATCCATGCAGATGAGAACAGAGGATGCTATTGATTCGCTTGGCTTGGCTATAACCTCAGGTTTTTAGAGGACAAAGACCAAAAGGAGGTCCTATGTCCAATAAAAAGCTGAGTAGACGGGCTGAAAAGCCATGTCTAAGCCATTGGAGGCAGAAGGAGAAGGCAAGGACCTTAGGGGGGGGTACCCCCCAAGGGACTTTTGTCACCTTGTAGCGGTGGTCGGTGTAGAACTTCCGCAGAGTTTTCTCTCTTTTCCTTCTCTGAATTTCTGTGCTTTGTCTGTGATTTTTCTTCGATCTGTTGTCTGTGCTTTTTTCTGATGATCCTTTCTTCTTGGAGAGCTCTCCTATTTATAGGCTTTTTGGTAGCCATTTAGGAGGGTTTATGGGCTTTTATTGTCATTAAGCCGCATAATGGGAGGAGTTACAGAATTGAATTCTTTATTTTGTAACTCCTTTTTCTTGGCTTCTGATTGGCCGGAGGAGATTGAGGGCATTTAATCGCCTTTAATCGCCATGATGGGAGGAGTTTCATGGGTTAAATGCCATGAATCTCTTGACTTGTAACTCCCGAATGCTTGCTTCTAATTGGGCCGTCCAAAGAAATGGATTAATGACTGTAATAAAGCTAGTCAATTAATCGCATTGAGTGGGCCGCCGAGCAGCTGAAGAGTCGCGGGCCGTGCCGCGTCTTTTGAGATTCTTCTGTCGATGATCATCGATGGATCTTCATGTAGATCGACATCAGATGACCATGTAATTTCAGGTGTTTGTTGCCAACAGCGGGTCGGTGCCATCTGTCCTGTCGATTTCTCGATCGGTCGGGTGGAAAGCACACTTTTTTTTGGTTGATCGGGTGGCGATCAATATTGTTTTCGATACTCTTGATGATTGACCTGTGTTTTGGACGGATGTCAGAGGATTTGGTGTCTCAAAAGCATGAATTTTGGAAAGTACCAGAGGCTGGACGCTTCGAATCGCGAAAAAAACGGCGAAAACCGGGGTTTTCGGGGCCTTTCCGGCGACCCCGGGCTCCAAGGTCGCCGGCGACCTGGCCCAGGCCCGCCCTGGGGGGGTTTTCCCCCCTTTTGTCCCGTTTTGTGTCCGTTTTTGCTGTTTTTCGATTCTTTTTTCTCCTGTACTTTTCCTTGACATTTTGACCATTTATTGGCTTGATTTCTTTGTAGGAAACCTGATGAGAATCCTTGCATTTTATTTTGCAAAGTTTCCAATTTCCTGAGAAAGCCGAAGACTTTGTCACGCAGAGCTGCCGATTTTCCGTCAGAAGCTGAAACTGGGTCAAACGATGTCGGAATGACCTGAAATTTGGTGTGAAGCCTCCTGAGCAATAAATAAGACCAACCATAGGCTTTTGTTTGAGTTTTGAAGCCGTTTGGGGTCCTATCACCAGTAGACTTACTTTTGTCGCGATGAAGATGTCGCGGTTTGATGTGCGGTCAACCGATGTCCGATTGACTTGAAATTTGACAGGGAACCTATTGGAGTCATTTTAAGATGATCCATAGGCTCTGTCTTGGAAACCATGGTCCCGGAGAGCTTTGCCGCCGAGAGGCCTGATTTGGTTTCCGAGCGTCAAACTATGGTCAAATGTTGTGGAAATGACCTGAAATTTGACGTGTAGCCCTTTATAAGCATTTTGAAGCCGTCCATGTGCTCTATCTGATGAGTAATGGCCTCGGTGGTTCTCACCGCCGAGAGGCTTGATTTAGCTGTTCGAGGGTTGATGTACGGTCAAACGTTTCAGTTTGACTCGGAACTTGACGTGGAGCCTTTTAGAAGTATTTTGAGACCATCCATCGGCTCTGATCGAAGATTTGGTGTCTCCGATGCTTTTACCGTCGGGAGCTCCTTTTCGGCTGTCGGAGAAGCGAAGTTAGGCCAAATGATTTTGAAATGGCCCGAAACTTCTTGTGTACTCCTCTTTTGGCTGTCTTGAAGAATCTTGCAGTTTTTGTTTGATTATGACAAGATTTGATTTTTTGAAAGTAGCATTGCCTATTTATGGCAGGTTGCGACTTCATGTAGCTCTTTGGATCTTGATGAGGCAAAGTGACATTTTTGGTGTCAACAATATATTATAATAAGCTCGTCATAAAATGACGGTTGTCTTCGACCTACTAAGTGTAATGACCTGAATGCCCCTCTATGTAACATCCATAATCGAGTCAGGTTATCACATGTACTATCAACCTTACCGATTACATCTAAACCTTAGAACTTCATATCCTTAAACATAATCATCATTCGAATATCATTCTCTTGATCCAGGGAGCGACCCACAAGTTCAATATCCATATGGAACATCCATATACTAAGATCTTAGATTTTGATGATTAATCGGATAATTCTAAGGGGACGATTATTCCATCATCAGATGGCATAGATTCTTTATTGCATCTGCACGTCCCAACTGATCAAGTCCTAGTACCCAAAACACAGAGCTGTTGACCCATGAAAAGAATCTCACCCATAGTGAATTAAAGCACAAAAACTTGACTTCGTCAGTTCATCCACAAATGCCCAAGATTAAGAGTACCGGTCACTCAGTAGCATGAGGTGACTTGATCTCTTTTCTGTGGTAGTACTATTTTAGAGATCACACCTACCATGGTCATGTTCAATGCATTGCATATGCACTAATGAGATGAATCCGGGAAAGCCCTCCCATGACTTAGGTAAGTCACCCTGAATACAGGAGAGTCTCTCATTATAACTTATACCAAGATGAAATGGGTAGACACTGCACACCTAATTCATTTACTAGAAACAATGGGCCTTACACAACCATACATATATACATGTTTAAGCATAAAAGAGTCTTTTTATTAAATAACCAGTAAATATCCAGTAACAAAAGATGAAAGTGTTGCTAGTGGGCTTTAGGGCATACACTAATCCCAACAAACTCCCACTTGCACTAAAGATCACTACTTCCTAACCTAACACCCATAGACTCAACATGAGAAGTGAAGACTTTCTCAGTAAGAGTCTTAGTAAATGGGTCAGCTAAGTTATTTGCTGAAGCAATATGCTCCACCACTTTCTCTCCATCCTGAATGAATTCCCGGATCAAGTGGTACTTTCTCTGAATGTGCTTTCCTTTCTTCTGATTCCTGGGCTCTTTGCACTGTGCTACAACACTAGTGTTATCGCAGTACATGACAATCGGTTTATGCACTGTAGGAACAACTCCCAATTCCAACAGGAATTTTCTGAGCCATACCGCTTCCTTTACAGCTTCCGATGCCGCCACATACTCTGCTTCCATGGTAGAATCAGCTATACAGGATTGCTTGACACTTCTCCATGATATAGCCCCTCCTGACAAAGTAAAGACGTACCCTGAGGTAGACTTTCTGGCATCACTATCAGATTGGAAATCAGAGTCTGTATACGCCAATGGCGTTAGATCATCTGCTCGAAAGGTTAGCATATAATCTTTCGTTCTCCGAAGATACTTGAATATATGCTTAACAGCTGTCCAATGCATAGGTCCAGGATTTGACTGATATCTGCTAACCATGCCAACGGCAAAGCAAATATCTGGTCTAGTACATAACATAGCATACATGAGGCTTCCAACAGCGGATGCATATGGAACTCTCCTCATGGTCTCTATCTCTTCAGATGTCTTTGGACATTGATCTCGAGACAGTGATACTCCATGTCTAGAAGGTAAGAGGCCCTTCTTGGTGTCATGCATGTTAAACTTGACCAATATCTTCTCAATATATGAAGATTGGGATAAGGCTAACATCTTATTCTTACGATCACGCAAAAGCTTGATCCCTAAGATATAGCTGGCCTCACCCAAATCCTTCATCTGAAAATGAGAGGATAACCAAACCTTTGTGGATGACAATAAACCTACATCATTTCCTATGAGTAATATGTCATCTACATACAGGACCAAAAACGCAACTGCTTTCCCATTTCCTTTCTTATACACACATGGTTTATCAATGCTTTGATCAAAGCCAAAGGATTTGATTGCCTGATTAAACTTGATGTTCCATGCTCTAGATGCTTGCTTAAGTCCATAAATGGACTTCTTAAGTTTACAAACCATGTTATCTTGGCCACTAGCAATGAAGCCCTCTGGTTGCATCATATAGATGCATTCGTCAAGACTTCCATTAAGAAAAGTTGTCTTGACATCCATCTACCATATCTCGTAGTCATAATGACATGCGATGGCCAAGAGAATCCTTATGGACTTAAGCATAGCCACTGGTGAAAAGGTTTCCTCATAATCGATACCCTCTTTCTGAGTATATCCTTTCGCCACCAGTCTTGCTTTGAAGGTTTCCACCTTCCCATCCACTCCTCTCTTTCTCTTGTAGATCCACTTGCACCCTGTGGGTTTAATCCCTTCAGGTGCATCTACAAGTTCCCAGACTTGATTGGAATATAAAGAATCCATTTCAGATTTCATCACTTGCTGCCACATGTCAGCATCTATATCCGTTACTGCTTCATCATAACTAGTAGGATCCTCAACCAGATCTTCAGAGTCTGTCTTAAAAGACACTCCTAGATATCTTTCTGGCTGTCTGGAAATTCTCCCACTATGACGAGGCTCCGGAGTGTTCAAAGGAATATCTTGTTCATCTACTATCTCAGGATCTGGTACAGATGTTATAGGAGATCCCGGAAGAATCTCCTCAAGGGTTTCTTTACAACTAAGCTCTTGGTGCATCATATAATCATCCTCCAAGTACCTAGCATGAGTGCTGATGAACACTTTTTGCTCCTTTGGATGATAAAAGATGCCACCTCTCGTTCCCTTAGGATACCCAATGAAGTAGCACATTTCTGATCTGGGTTCCAGCTTGGTAGCTTTATCATTCAGTACATAAGCTGGACAACCCCAAATGTGAATATGTCTTAAACTAGGTTTTTGACTTGTCCACATTTCTTGGGGTGTCCTAGGTACTGATTTAGGAGGTACCAGATTTAAAATGTATGCTGCTGCTTCTAGGGCATATCCCCAAAAAGATATAGGTAGGGTTGCATAACTCATCATGGACCTTACCATATCAAGAAGGGTACGGTTTCTTCTCTCTGCTACACCATTTTGCTGGGGTGTACCTGGTGCAGACAATTGAGACACAATCCCATGTTGTGTGAGGTACTCCTTGAACTCACCCAGGAGGTACTCACCACCTCGATCAGATTGAAGGGCTTTGATATGTTTTCCTAGTTGTAGCACCGCCCCAGCCTTGAATTGTTTGAACATATCAAACGCCTCAGACTTGCGTCGCATTAGGTATACATATCCATATCTAGAGTAATCATCGGTGAAGGTGATGTAATACTCATACCCTCCTCGAGCCGGTTTGTTCATAGGACCACACACATCAGTGTGAATCAATTCTAACAACTCCTTTGACCTTAGTCCCTTTCCAGAGAATGACCGTTTGGTCATCTTTCTCTTGAGACAAGATTCGCACTGAGGAAAAGGTTCGAAATCTAATGAGCTTAAAGGCCCATCTTCTACCAACCTCTGAATCCGTTTTAGGTTAATGTGACCCAAACGTAAGTGCCAAAGATATGTGTCATTGATTGAAGATACCTTCCTCTTAAGGGAAGTTGAGTTTTCTTGTTGTACATTATGCAGTGTGGGAGCAGTAGGATATATATAAAATAAGTTGTCATGTATTCTACCGGAACATTTAATATTTCCATCTCTACTGATATCAACACCAGAATGGAAAGAAACTGAATAATTAAATTCAATTAATCTGGAAATTGAAATTAAATTCTTCCTCATGTCCGGAACATAGAAAACATTATTTAAAACTAATATCCTATTACCTGGAAAATGTAAGGTAACTATTCCTACTGCAACTGCCCAAACTTTAGCTCCAGTTCCGACTCTGAAAGCAAACTCTCCTTTCTCAATTCTCCGCATTATCTGAAACCCCTGCAATGAATTACAGATATGATTAGTGGCTCCTGAGTCTACTATCCATGAGTCAGTAGAATCAACCACTAGACAAGTTTCAATGTAGTATGAAAAAGATGTACCTTTCTTAACTAAGGCCAGGAACTTGGGACAATCTTTCTTCCAATGACCTTTGAAGCCACACTTGAAGCATTTCCCTTTGGGCTTTCCATCTGTACCCTTGTCCTTCTTATTTCCAGCATTGTCCTTTTTCTGCCCTTTTCCCTTATTCTGCTTCTTCTTGGACTTCTTCCTTTTCGGGTTCAGTTTAGAGGAAGACCGGAAAAAATGAGCTTGGGCTTTGGGCTTCATGATGGCCTCTGCCGCTTGGAGTTCTTTCATTAACTCAGCTAGAGTCATGTCCATCTTGCTCATATTGAAATTGAGCTTGAACTGATTGAAAGATTCCGGCAAAGTTTCAAGAATCATGTCAATCTGACTCCCTGCATCAATCTCAGCCCCTAGAATCTCAGCTTCATTGAAACAATCTATCAGCTTGAGCATATGCTCTCTGACAGGTGTTCCCTCAGCCATCCTAGCATTCATGATAGTCCTTATAGCAGCTTGCCTAGCTGGCCTGCTCTTGTCTGCAAACATCTCAGACAAGGACATCATGATTTCATAGGCTGTGTCCATTTGCTCGTGCTATGTTTGCAACACGTTGGACATGGAAGCGAGCATGTAGCATTTAACCATGCTATTCGCTTTCTTCCATTTCTTCTCAGCCTCTCGCTGGTCATCAGTAGAATTAGCATCAATATCGGGACAGTTTTCCAGCAAGACATACTTGTACTCCTCAGCAGTGAGTACTATATCAAGATTTCTCTTCCAATCTACATAGTTAGGGCCAGTCAGTTTATTCTCACGAAGAATGCATATCAACGGACTAAAAGAGTCTTTACCCATCTCTTTCTGGATATAAAACGATTTATAATTAGACATGCAGTATATATATGTAATATGCATATGGTGCTTGTTACAAAAGGAAAAACAAAGCACAAAAACTTTTTACATTATTCAACCCCAATCATAATGTATCAGTGTTTCAACCTCCTCATAGACCCTCCATCGAAGGGATGGCCGAGCCTACAGTCACGTTGAATTAAGGCAGACTTATTTGGATTATCACTATCTGGACACATATCCAGTGGTAGTCCAATCACTGATTGGTTTGGCCTCATATGACAAATAACCCTTTAACTCCTAAGGAGAGGTCATTACCGTCTTATGTCAAGTGTATAACCATCTCTTATGAAATTTCCCAGAATGTCTATGATTAAGTCCTCCGAAGGGAAGAGACTTTATCCTTTCTAGAAGTGACCTTTAGTAAAGAGCTCCACCGAAGGGATGGCCGCTCCCACCAACACTTCATTGACATTCTATAGAAGTGATCTTTAGTAAAGAACTCCACCGAAGGGATGGCCGCTCCTACTAACACCTCATTATGAATATTCACATTAGTTCACCCATTAACCCATCAAAGTGGTCTTTAGTAAAGAACTCCATCGAAGGGATGGCTGTTCCTACTAACACTTTAATGAGATAACATGAACCAAAAATGGAAGGCCGTGGGGTCTTTCCTAAAACCCCTCTCCCACTTGATTATTTATCACTAGGGTTTATACTTTTTGATCTTTACATTGTTTTACTCAAAAGCTCTTTTTAAATCTAGCAAACTTGGTTAATTAAATTTATGACTTAAGTCATCTTAAAATTAAATAACCTTTGCTTTAAAACATTTGAGCAAATCCCTTCAAAGAGTCAAAAACCTATCTTGGGTTATGAAAACCCATAGGTAGCATCTAATTAGATTTTAGTTTAGCCTCCTTTGGAAACCAAGGGTACCAAGATAAACTAAACCCTATCCAATTTTAAACCTTAGACAAATAAAAGGTGCTGGTCTAAGTTCCGTTTAAAACAATTTGCCAAACTAAAAACAATCTAATACAATAAAGATGCCAATTTTAGAACCTAATGGTGGCCATGTTTCTAGGTGACAATTATAGCAATTATATAAAGCACTCATCCATGCATTCCATATATAAAAGTAAATAAAAGTATGCAATCCTTGATGGCTCCTTGCTCTTCGGACTTCTAATCCTTATCGAACTAGGACATCAAGAATAGGTCTCATCTTTCACCAAGAAGTCTTGTCTCCTCCACCACTAAGGAGTCCGGTTACTTGCAACCTTTCTTGAAACTTTCTTCTTCTTGCTTGTTCCAATAAATTAAATTTATACAAGCAAACCCATAAAAAAACAAAAACCCAAATTACATTGGAGATACCTATGCTTTTCAAGAAAGCTTACATCAAGACTAGTTGGAATAAAAGTATAGAAAGAATTACAACTTCCTATGATTGCTAAACGCGCAATCGTACACTTTCCAACTAATGAAAAAACAACCAAATCCACATAACAATCATGCGAACCATCAAGGATGTAATACATGGCTGCAAACAAAGAGGTTAGTGCATGCAAACTCACTATGTGCATCATTAAACAAATCTGGAAAATAAATTCCAGCAATGTTAATGAAACTTGCACACAACATGCATCACTACATAACTTTAATAGGGTGCCACCATGCCCATAATCAATCTAGGATTAATTATACACAACATGGGATCATGATTTCACATGGAGTGGCTCTGATACCACTGAAAGAAACTGCGATTCAGATCTGAATTAGCGGAAGATATTCATGGCTAATTTGTAACATGACAGATTTTAAAAATCTGATTTGGCCAGCATAAATCAGCCATATAGATCGCATGAGAACTCCATGAATTCATGACCAACAAGTGTATAATTAAAGGAGAATGAAGAAGACTATTACCTCGAAGATTTGTAGACTTCAAATCTCTGAAAAAATAGATCCAAAGGCCTGAACTCAGACTTGCAATTAGCAAACAAGTTTCTGGAATTTTCTGCACTAGTATTGCCTTTGATCTTCTTCTCTATCTCACTTCCAAATCTGATTGGCTAAGATGGTGGGATCTTAATCTAGGAGTTGAGAACTATTTCTCCAAGGAAAATTCTCAGACCTTAAGCCTTCTTCAATGAAGAAGAAAACCTCCAAAGGGCTGGACGTGTGGCTCTCCATATGGCTTCTCAAGTGTTGGACGTCCATGGGCTTGTTGGTTTCTTTTATAGAAACTTTGAGGAAACCTTTCCCAAAAGTTTATCTCTCCTAATTCTCATGGATGTCCAAAAGGAAAGACTTATTTCCTTTAAGAAACACTCCAATTAGAAAAGGAAACTAAAAGAAACTTCCCATGCAATTAGTAATCCTAGTTGTAGAACACTTACTAATTTTAAGTTCCTAATCCAAAAAGGAAACTATCTCATAGAATACTAAGCCAAAGAGGAGTCCCACTTTCCAAGTTGAGAGTCCTACTCAAAGTTGGAAACCTTACCCATGGAAATCCTATTATGGACATCCCACATATTAATGCACACCATGGCCCACATACAATTTATCTAGAGTTAAATTCATGTATGCCATCAAAGGCCTATTTGAATTTAAACTCAAAATTATTTTTCCACTAAAATAATTCATCCTTATGTTATCTAAACATTTTAGGAAACCATGCCAATCTTGGTAAGTGACTAGAGAAGGGACCAAAAGACAAATTTGCCATTGGCTCCCAAAATGATCAAAACGTCCATGCTAAAACCCATAGCAACATAAGGCCATTTTAACCTTAACTAATTCCACTAAAGAGTTATGGTTGAACTCCAAGGACAAATATATAATATAATAAGCTCGTCATAAAATGACGGTTGTCTTCGACCTACTAAGTGTAATGACCTGAATGCCCCTCTATGTAACATTAATAATCGAGTCAGGTTATCACATGTACTATCAACCTTCCCGATTACATCTAAACTTTAGAACTTCATAT
Organism: Litsea cubeba; assembly: GCA_012931725.1. NCBI lineage: Eukaryota > Viridiplantae > Streptophyta > Magnoliopsida > Laurales > Lauraceae > Litsea > Litsea cubeba. The sequence continues at coordinate 98,590,969 of CM022946.1, read as the reverse complement.
CCTTAAACATAATCATCATTCGAATAACATTCTCTTGATCCAGGGAGCGACCCACAAGTTCAATATCCATATGGAACATCCATATACTAAGATCTTAGATTTTGATGATTAATCGGATAATTCTAAGGGGACGATTATTCCATCATCAGATGGCATAGATTCTTTATTGCATCTGTACGTCCCAACTGATCAAGTCCTAGTACCCAAAACACAGAGTTGTTGACCCATGAAAAGAATCTCACCCATAGTGAATTAAAGCACAAAAACTTGACTTCGTCAGTTCATCCACAAATGCTCAAGATTAAGAGCACCGGTCACTCAGTAGCATGAGGTGACTTGATCTCTCTCTGTGATAGTACTATTTTAGAGATCACACCTACCATGGTCCTGTTCAATGCATTGCATATGCACTAATGAGATGAATCCGGGAAAGCCCTCCCATGACTTAGGTAAGTCACCCTGAATATAGGAGAGTCTCTAATTATAACTTATACCAAGATGAAGTGCCCAGCTCCATCTTTCAGTTATGAACAAATATGATGTTTCCAGTTGTCCATGAATTAGACCTATCTGTGTGTAGACACTACACACCTAATTCATTTACTAGAAACAATGGGCCTTACACAACCATACATATATACATGTTTAAGCATAAAAGAGTCTTTTTTATTAAATAACCAGTAAATATCCAGTAACAAAAGATGAAAGTGCAGCTAGTGGGCTTTAGGGCATACACCAATCCCAACAACCAAGAAACTATTGCATTAGTGGATGACAGTCAGATTGGTTTAAAATTGAAATACCTATCAACTCAGAGGGGGTTTGGTGTATGTGAGGGTTTGAGTTGAATTTAAATAACCTCAGGGAGAAGTTTTTCTTTTTTTTTGTGGGTATATTTATTCATTTATTTATTTTTGTGGGTTATCTGGGAATTTGATTGTTGGGTGATGGTTTGGAAGTCACTTTCATATCAAGTTTTGAAATTTCAGCCTTTTTTGTGGGCCTTGGAAGAATTTGAGACATGGGTTCTTTTTGCTACTTGTATGAGTTCCATTAATTTGTTTGATTTTTTTTTTGGGTCTTGGAGGAATTTCAATGCCTGTCTTTGGTTTATTTATTTATTTTTTGTGAGTTTTATGGGCATTGTATTGTTGGGTAGTTTGGCTGGGTTATCTGATTTTTGATGGATTTGAGGAAGATGATTTTGTGATTGGTTCTGTTGCAGACATAGTCCTGAAGCTCAAGAAAGCAAAACTATTTGAGATCAAGCTCTAGGTAGTGTTTATGATCACTAATTTGCAAAAGCTTGATTGTTCCAATGGTGATGGTCACTTGTGTTGTTATGTACTAGTGTAGTATTATTGTATGTTTGGGACTCTATTTCATTACTTTTCCTGCTTCAATAGTTGAATATGAATGTATTGTTATGTGGGGCCTATTTCATTGCTTTTGCTTCTTGATTATGAATCCTTGGACTTGTGATCAATGGACTTTTTTAGAAACAAAAACCTGAGGTTTGCGAGTATTTGGAAAAACCCACCATAGTGTCAGTCAAGGTGGATGTTTAGAAATGTTTTTGTTGTCATGGGTTTCAAAACTATCAAAAGGTCTGGGTGTCAGACCCCGACCCCGATTCGGTATTTTCTATTATTATTTTAATCGTGATTATTATTTAAGTGGGTTTAGAGGACGATTAGCTTAATTTTAAGCTAGAATAGACTTTTGTATAGCTTTGGGGATTTTCGAGAACCGATAGATTTAGTTTGACGCGGGACGGGGCGCCCGTGTATTTCGTGTGAGATTGGGGAAATGTATGTCTATTTTGAAGAATTTTGATTTTTATGTTTTTCGACCCATTTTATTGTTTCAGATATCTTTTATGTTGTGTCCATTTTCGTTTGAGGCTCAGAAATCACGTTTTTCGAGAAAAAGGGCAAAACTGACCTTTCACACAAAATCTGTACCCAAATTTCGAAAATTTCAGAAATTGGCAAAAATATACTTTTCGGAAAGTAGAAATTTCGTTAAGCGATTTTGTCTTCTTCGTCGTCTTCATTTGGGAAGGCAAATATTGTTTTCATCCTTAAGAAGATTGGGGCCCACTTGCTACCTCTTATAAAGAGAACCTCTTCTCTCTTCTTCTTCATTTTGTGTTCTCCTGCAACTCTTGAGCCTAGGGCTTTTTCTCCCAGCCACTTTTTCCCTCTCATTTTGTTTGCTAACTTCTTAGAGGAGAAGCCAAGGATTGATCTCCAAGGATCTTTCTCCATCTCCTAAGCTTCTCTAAGACCCATTTTTCAAAGGATTTGAGCAAAGAGAGACCCACTTTTCAAGCTCTTCTTTCTTGTTCAAGCTTCATAAGGTTGGTCATTGTCTTTCATTTATGAAATCTTGTCTCTTCAACCCATTTAAAGAGTTGTTTTCACGTATGCAAAGGCTTTCTCAAAGTTATGCAAGGATTGATTTCTCTTAGGGTTTTCTTCTTGGCCATTTTGGGGCTTTTGTAGATTGGAGGCTTGGGACTCTAGAAAGAGAGAGTTTTAGTGTGATTTGCCCTTCACATTGGCTAAGGCAAGTGGATGATTCAACTAACTTAGTGTTTTGTTCCAATCCCAATGATTTCATTCCATTTCATTTATGCTCTATTTTTCATGTGATATATGGAAGTGTTATTGATGTTGTTAGGCTATAATTTCATGTATTTCATCTTTATACAATGTCTTGCAAGAACTAAGTCTTCACTCTCTTTTTGATTTCATGGATTTAACTTGCACTTCTCCACAAGTTTAGTGTGCGTTGAATGAAGAAATCTTGAGATTTTGTGTGAAGGTTTTGTTTAATTGATGGATTAGTGTATGATTGAAGTTAATGGTGATTGAAGAGGCAAGTAGAGGCCTAATATTGTAGAAATTTTGTAAAAGAGGAAGGTAGGGAAGAGGAGGACAAATATGGGCTGGAAGAGTGCAATTCTGCTCTCTTCCACGGACCCAGCCAGCACTGGGTCCGCTCGAGCGAACCCAGCCCAGATTCTGGGCCCTTTTCAGGGCCAGGATGGGGACTGTTTTGAGGCCCCTTTTGAGGCCCATTTCTTAGCGAATCATGGGCCCTTTCTAAACCATTTTTTTGAGGCCCTATTTTCCCACCTTTCCTCCTTACTTTAAGGCCCAATAACCCTACTTGATTTACTTATAAACCCGTGAAAGAATCGTATGATGTGTAGCGCTTGGATGTTTGATTAGTAATTGGAAAACACGAAAGAGGTTCTACATGTGAGTATTACCCGGGATGTTTCTTGGGCTTAAGACACACTTTCTACCTCAAGTGTTGAAGATTTTCATTGGTACCGAACTCTTAATTGTGAATCAATTCTTGATTATCAAGTGTGTATTGAGACCCTCCCTGGTAGGCCATTGATTCATCATACACTATCCTCCCTTTTCCAATCTATCAAAAGTGTTTATGTTTCGCATGTAATTGATTTATGAAAAGAAGCGAGAGGTTCTCCACGATTGTTGATATCGATAAAACTACTTGATTGAGTGAGTGAAGCGTTTGTTTGTAAATCGTCAAGAGTAGTTGTTTTATCAATGAAAGTGTTTGATATGATTTTTTTACATGTACATATTCGAGTTTTATCCGGCACCACTAAGCTTAGGACCCTTGTTGGATTTATCACTCGACTTGGAATCCTTAATTGTGTACCGACTGCAGTTGGGAGCTCTATATGAGCGAGTGTTTCCGGCCATGGCAACGGTGAGATCTTTCCTCCCATTTTATATGGTTTGGAATTGATCGAGTACTCTCGTTACTTCGGTAATGGAGTACGTATTGATTTAGTACTTTTATAGTACGTTTTGAGTGAGTGCTCTTATCGCTTCGGTAACAAGAGAATGTAGCCCATGTGGTTTGCCAAGTATTTTTATTCGAATGTTATCGTTGCATTAAATCGCCATCGTTTCTCCAAATCTTTATATTTCATGAATTGTTCAATGTTTCATAAATGTTCTTTTATTTGTCTCTATCATTTTATTAGGATTTCAAATGTAAATATGTTTCTCCTTTAATGTTTTAGAAACCCTATCATTATGTTACTTGTATTATTTACTTGCCAGACCGTTGTGTCTGACCCCCTTTATTGTTTGGTACCGATCTTGACCCCTCAGCCCTTGAGGCGTAGCTTGAGGAGGAGGCTTTAGAGCAGACTGAACGTGAGTGGCAAGCCGACGATGTTTTCTAAACATCGAATCGAACTTTGACTGTGGATCACTTTGGGCTAGTTGTTTTGATGGATTTTGTTCATAGCCAATGTTGGCTTGTTCTTTTGGGGTTTTGTAACTAAACAACTTATTTTGTATGAACTTAAAGTTAACTTTGGGGCCCATATATATGATATGTTTCTCATTTTGATACTAGTCATGGATGTCCATTTTACTCATATGTTGGTAATTGATTGTTTGCTACAATGCTTCCGCGAACTATATATATTGTTAGCTTGTAATGGATTGAACTCCAAGGATCCTTACAGCGGAAAACCTGTGGGAAACATGCGTACGCGGGCGAAATTTTCTGGCTCGCCATGCCACGACCCCGGATTAAGGACTTAATTATGGGTTCTCGGTCCGGGGGCGTGACACTGGGGGTTTTAGAAAAATCCCTTTCATGGATTATTAGTAGTCTATTTTTAGCCTTATTTACAAGAATAAATATGCAGAAGATAGGATGGGGCTCTTGCTCGAAATGCATATTGATCTTGATCAGACAATCTTAATTGTCCAAAAGAGGTCCACGAAGATCCAGGTGATTGTTTGCTTGTGACCAATGATGCTCATACTCTTGTACCACATGGATCAAAACCAGTTGTGGATATATTAGTTAAATTTGGAACTTCTTGTTTAAATTGTTATAATTGGGATCGTGTAATTTTTTCTGGACATGTGTTCCTTTCCTGTATACATGGTATGATTCTATTTATGGGTGAGATTTTTGTGTCTTCTTTCCTCAATAAAAGAAACAAGAGTTATTGGTTGTTTGGTTGGAATAGTGAATATGCCCATTAATGAACCATTTCGTGCTGTTTTTGTAGGTTTCAGATAGAGTTATAAAACCGCCGCCAATGTTTTAGCATACATTTGGGAGCCATTGAAACCCACCCTCACTGAAGTCATCACTTGTAATGGTAGGCATCTCAATTACTTGAAACACATTCAAGATAACATGGAGAAATCAGAAGCAGTTATTTTATCCAAACTAAAATTAACACACCCTCAACCTTACTAAGTAAAACAATGATGGTATTGTCATAAATTCAATGCCATATTGAAAACCATAATTAGAACTTTTCTTATGCTCATACATCTTATCAAGTGCAAATTACAGTAATCAAGCATAAGTTAGCTCAAACATGGAATCAATGGAAACAGACTAGCGGAAGGCAATTTGAAGAGTAGTAAACCAGCAATTCATTCATGAGTTTATCTGTTGAGTTAATTGTGAAGGTTGAGTGTGCTTTTGTATTTTTTCCCCTTGCTTTGTTAATATGTAGCTCAGATGATTCCAATTTAAATTGTGCAGGATGAGTTAAGTGGAGGTGCTATTCCTCCAACCACGTGAAACATAAATGTGGGTGTCTACTGCCTAGTGCTACTACTTAAGATTCATTATTAACAAAGTAAAAACATAACAAATCTTATAGTTCTTATAATTCTAGTTTCATAGAACATAATTTTCTATTTTATTATACTTGTCTTTTTAGAACGTAAAAATAACAAGTCTTATAATTCTAGATTCATAGAACATAATTTTCTGTTTTATTATACTTAATTTTTTTTTCTTTTGTGTAATTTTTTTATCTTTTTTTATAGAGATATGGGTGCAGGGTGAGACTTTGTTCTACTGAGTCAAGACTCATGAGACTAGGTCGAGTTGAATCCACTCAAGGGTGACCGCATTGGCCCGGACCTCAAGTTCCAAAAGCTTATGGTGGGGAGACCACTACAAAATTTGTGGAAGTGATTGCTTTTAGGTACTAATATTTATGTGATTTTTTTATTTAATTTATAGTGGAGAAGAACACTGTCAAGACTTCAGTAGTGGCCTCATTTCCACCCTTACAAAATTATACTAAAATTTTCAAAAGATCATGATGAATGAAAAACAATCTATAGTTACATTAAATTCAAATAACCTCTTAAGAAAGTATTTCGTAATTACATTAACATGTCCAAACGACGCATTATACATTTTTAAATCCTAAAGCAAATTTTTTGAGGAGTGTACGCTCATATTCTAATAGTTGGTTTCATGAATGCTCATTAAGTGAAAGATACAACTAAACGCTATAGATGGTTTGTCTAATCTGATCCAGCTCCTTGTTCTGCTTGGTTCAGGCAATGGCATTATACTGAAATTTAATTAAAAACTTTCCTGTCCATTCCATTTATAACCTGCATGCCTGTCATTTCTTCCTGGTTTGTGGACTGCTGCCCCTTAAATTTCATCCTAGATCAAGTTTCTTAGCTTTTTCTGGCTTTTTGATAGGGAGTAATAACATTATCAGGCCAGTTCACTGTGCTGCTGGTTTAATCTATTTTCCAGAGAATTGCTACTAACAGATTTGGAACTCCAAAGTATCTTTAACCCAATATACATTTCAACTTAAAAACATGTTTACACATGCACACACCAAATATTTGCTACTCTGTATGTCCTCTGTCAGATTGTTGTGACTCATATTTATATATGTTGAGAAGACCAGGCTTTTATTAGTAGCAACCTGGATTTTTCTAGCATTATATTTTATGATTATGATTCTCCCTTTAAATGTTACTGAGAATTTGTGCTTGATTGTAATTTTTCATTTTCTCAGAGCACACTGTCAAAATTAATACCATTTCATAAGTTATTCTGTCGAAATTTGATTTCAGTTTCTCTTTTATAACATTGGTTGTGGACTTTTGTTTGATATCTGTACATATAATGCATGCTTTCATGAGGTTATCTGTTGAGTTAATTGTGGAGGTTGAATGTGCATTTGTATTTTTCCCCTTCCTTTGTTATTATGTAGCTCAGATGGTTCCTATTTAAATTGTGCAGGATGTGTTGTTTGCTTTGAGAAATTCGCCAGAAATTTGTCTCCAAAAGAACAACAGCACTTGATAAAACTTTTACCTTCTATTGATACTGCCAAACTTCCCGACAGGTGAGCATTCCTCACACTCTGTCTGTGCTTTCCATTTAGTGATAGTCATGCACTCTATTCGCTCTGCTGCATAAAATAGAAAGAAGTTATGATTCCTTGTTGTAAGTCAGTTCTACTGGAGGTATAATAACTTGTAGGAACTGACGGTTCGCAAATAGGACTCCCGGCTAGAAAATTACGAGCGAAACATAGGATTTTCCAACACTTAGGCTCGAAAACGGCCCGCCGGGGGTCCGTAATGGGAAAGAGCCCCCAAAAAAATTGGAAACCAGCACGAGAACTTCGCTCGAGGGTAGAGTAACTTGTAGGAACTGACGATTCGCAAATAGTACTCCCGGTTAGAGAATTACGATCGAAACATAGGATTTTCCAATACTTAGGCTCGAAAACAGCACGCTGAGGGCCCGAAACGGGAAATGGCTGCGGGAAAAATTGGAAACCATTAGGAGCACTTCGTTCGGGTAGAGTAACTTGTAAGAACTGACGGTTCCCAAATAGGACTCTCGGTTAGAGAATTACGACTGAAACATGGTATTTTGCAACACTTAGGCTCGAAAACGTCCCGCCGAGGGCATGGAACGGGAAACGGCCACGGTAAAAATCGGAAACCGGTATGAGCACTTCGCTCGAGGGTAGTGTAACTTGTAGGAACTGCCGGTTCGCAAATAGGACTCCCGGTTAGAGAATTACGAGCGAAACATGGGATTTTCCAACACATAGGCTCGAAAACGGCCTACCGGGGGTCCGGAACGGGAAACGGCAAAGAAAAATAAAAAACCGGCACGAGCACTTCCCTTGAGGGTAGAGTAACTTGTGAGATCTGACGGTTCGCAAATAGGACTCCCGGTTAGAGAATTACGAGTGAACATATAATTTTCCAACACTTAAGGCTCGAAAATGGCCCGCCGGGGTCCGGAATAGGAAACGGCCACCGGAAAATTCAAAAGCTTGGATGAGCACTTCCCTCGAGGGTATAGTAACTTGTAGGAATGGACGGTTCGCAAATAGGACTCCCGGTTAGAAAATTACGGGCAAAACATGCTATTTTCCAACACTTGAGCTCGAAAACGGCCCGCCGGGGGTCCGGAATGGGAAACGCCCCCTAAAAAAATTAAAACCGGCACGAGCACTTCACTCAAGGGTAGAGTAACTTGTAGGAACTGACGGTTCGCAAATAGAACTCCCGGTTAGAGAATTACGATCGAAACATAGGATTTTCCAACACTTATGCTTGAAAATAGCCCGCCGAGGGCCCGGAATGGGAAAGAGCCCGCAGAAAAATTGGAAACCCGCACGAGAACTTCGCTCGAGGGTAGATTAACTTGTAGGAACTAACGGTTTGCAAATAGGACTCTCGGTTAGAGATTTACGACCGAAACATAGGATTTTCTAACACTTAGGCTCGAAAACGGCCCGCCGAGGGCCTGGAATGGGAAGCGGCTGACGGAAAACTCAGAAACCAGCATGATCACTTCGCTCGAGGGTAGAGTAACTTGTAGGAATTGACGGTTCGCAAATAGGACTTCCGGTTAGAGAATTACGAGCGAAACATGGGATTTTCCAACACTTAGGCTCGAAAACGGCTTGCCGGGGGTCCGGAACGGGAAACCGCCCAAGGAAAAATCAGAAACCGGCACGTGTTCCTAGAGGGTAGAGTAACTTGTAGGAACTGGCGGTTCGCAAATAGGACTCCCGGTTAGAGAATTACGAGCGAACATATGATTTTCCAACACTTAAGGCTCGAAAACGGGCCGCAGGGGTCCGGAACGGGAAACGGCCGCGGTAAAAATCAAAACTAGCACGAGCACTTCGCTTGAGGGTAGAGTAACTTGTAGGAACTGGCGGTTCGCAAATAGGACTCCTGGTTAGAGAAATACGATCGAAACATAGGGTTTTCCAACACTTAGGCTCGAAAAAGGCCTGCCAGGGGCCCGGAACGTGACACGGCTGCTGGAAAATTCGGAAACCAGCACGAGCACTTCGTTCAAGGGTAGAGTAACTTGTAGGAACTGACGGTTCGCAAATAGGACTCCCGGTTAGAGAATTACGAGAGAAACATGGGATTTTCCAACACTTAGGCTCGAAAACGGCCTGCCGGGGGTCTGGAACGGGAAACGGCCCAAGGAAAAATCGAAAACGGGCATGAGCACTTCCCTTGAGGGTAGAGTAACTTGTAGGAACTGACGGTTCGCAAATAGGACTCCCGGTTAGAGAATTACCAGCGAACTTATTATTTTCCAACACTTAAGGCTTGAAAACGGGCCGCTGGAGGTCCGGAACGGGAAACGGCTGAGGGAAAGTTCAGAAACCGGCATGAGCACTTCGCTCAAGTGTAGAGTAACTTGTAAGAACAGGCGGTTCGCAAATAGGACTCCCGGTTATAGAATTACGACTGAAACATGAGATTTTTCAACACTTAGTCTCCCCCGTCGGTTGCTTGGAACGGGAAACGGCCGCTGGAATAATCGGAAACTGGCATGAGCACTTCGCTCGAGGGTAGAGTAACTTTTAGGAACTGACGGTTCACAAATAAGACTCCCGATTAGACAATTACGAGCGAAACATAAGATTTTCTAAAACTTAGGCTCGAAAACGACCTGCCGGAGGTCCGGAATGGGAAACGGCCCAAGGAAAAATCGGAAACCAGCACGAGCACTTCCCTGGAGGGTAGAGTAACTAGTAGGAACCGACGGATCGCAAATAGGACTCCCGGTTAGAGAATTGGACCGAAAAACGTTTAATTTGGAATACTTAGTATCGAAAATAGTCTGTCGTAGGTCGAAAACGAGAAACGGCCATCGAACAACCCAGAAATCTGCACGGATACCTTGTCAACACTTAGGCTAGAAAAAAGTCCGCTGAAAAACTTAGGAAAAGTTATATATATACATGTTTATGTTTGATTTATAATTTAATTCATTGAAAAGAATTTAATGTTGTTTTTGTCATTGCAGATTGGTGGATGCTTTGGGGTCGGTCGCAGACTTTTGGGGGTGTAGGACTTCTTTTCGGTTTATTTGTATATATATATATGTATATTGGACATTTATATGAGACAGTATCATTATTGATTGTAATATTTGTTTAATGAGATGAATGATTTAATGAAAAATGGAGATGGTTGTTTGTTTATTTAGTAACTTTTGTTTGATTGCATCTTTTTTTGTTGAATATAGGTATATGAAGAGGTTTATTTTTTATACAGGTGTAAGAACATGTTTACTTTTTATACAGGTGTATAAACAGGTTTACAAAAAAGTAATAATGAAAAAAAGAATTTTATATTAAAAAATTGCCGACAAAAATTTTCGTCGGCAAAAATAAAAATAATAAAATGGTTTTGCCGACGAAATAACAACGTCGGCAAAAATAAAAAAAATAAAATTGTTTTGCCGACGAAATAAAAACGTCGACAAAATTAAAAAATAAAAAATAAAAAAATAAAATTGTTTTGCCGACGAAATAAACACGTCGACAAAATTAAAAAGAAAAAAAAATAAAATGGTTTTGCCGACGAAATAAAATCGTCGGCAGCTTTAAAAAAGAAAAATAAGAAAAATAAAATGGTTTTGCAGACGAAAACAAAACGTCGGCAAATTAAAAAATAAAAAAAATAATAATAAATTTGTCGACGAAAAAACACGTCGTTAAAATTAAAAAAGAAAAATTAAAAAAAAAAATGTTTTTACCGACGAAAACAAACATTGGAAAAAGTTAAAGAAACGTCGTTAAAAATATAATTTTTGACGACGAAAGATAATTTTGTCGGGAAAATGTTTTGCTGACCATCTTTTGCCGACGTCTTGCTGACGAAAAAATCTTTGTCGGTAAATACGTTTACCGACGAAAATGTGACTTTTGGCGATGAAAAATTTCGTCACCAGAAGTGTAGGTTCTTGTAGTGAATGGCCTATGTATAGGGGTGGACCCAAGTGCATTCATGTAGGGGCGGTTGCACCCGTTAGACATCGGTTTGCTTCCAAATATACAGTGAAGATTTTAGCTTCATCTAAATGCGAAAACTCTCAAAGAACTCTATCTCCGCCACTGCCTATGTACTACAGGTTTGCTTGTAATTGGGTTTAGGGCTGTTTTGGCTAGAGAAAACATCCCAAGTCTTCTAATGTGGGTCAACTTTGATGGTTGCTCGTTTATGATTAATGATAGATGCAATGAGAGGAAACCTGTGCCATTGTGGGTGTTTTTTATTTATTTATTTATTTATTTTTATTATTATTATTTTGCTTGAAAACCTTATCCATTGCCTCATCCAATGCACATGATGAATTATGCTCTGAATTTCTGATCATCTATATCCAGTTGTGGCCTGTGGGCACAGATCCAAAAACTATATCCCCAAAATTATAGCATTGACAGAGGATTGTGTATGTGAACTACACAAAATCACAGATCAATAAACTACATCCCCAAAATTATAGCATTGACTAGGTATGTATAAGTGAACTACACAAAATCATTGCCACTGCCATGTCTATTCATCAAACTTGATTATTTAGAGCATGGATGGCCCGGATGGCCATGGCTAGACCTGGGACGCCTAGGTATGGCGTTCATGCCCTTTTCAGGTGAAACATACCTTATAGTCGTTCGAAAATGGGGGACTTGGAGGGGACCACAGAGGGAATAACGACAGGAGTCCAGCGCCTGGGATCACAGATGAAGGAAAAGAAAATGTCGCCGTCGATGGGTTCAAGGAACATAATGCAACTTTTATGGGAACTAGGGTTTTGAATCGTGGTAAGTAGACAAGTAAAAGTGAATCGCAACCTTGGTCCTTAGACATATCAATAAGTCTATATGGACTGAAAACATAACCCGAAATCAGGACCGATCTGACATGGATGTCCACTCAGCGCTGAGTGGACTTAACATTCGGTGGGCGCTGTTTTCTGATTTTGGGAGCCCGCCAGCAACTTTGGACCTTCTCTTTTGAAGGAAAAAACGAAAAAACCAGAGACAAGGATGACCTGCCCTAGAACCAAATCGCCCATCTCTCCCATTCCGCCTCTCCTTCTCTCGCATTCCGCTTCTCCCTCTCTCACCTCTCTCCCTCTCGCGCGACGGTGCCTGCTTCGCCCATCTCGACGTCATCTCCTCTCTCCGTCTTAGCTCTCCCTCCCCTCTCCCGCGTCCTTCATCTCCCCTCTCCCCTTCTCGTCTGCACGCGCAAAAAGGAGAACATCTCCTCTCTCCCTCTCACGAAAAGAGAGGAGCTTGCTCTCAGCCACAAAGCTAGTTTTCGTTGGGTGTTTTTTTTTTCCCTGCACGGACGATCACCATCCTACCCTAATCTTTTCTCTGCAGAAATCAGGGAAAGAAGAAGGGAGTTTGCTCCGCTGGCCTGCCGACAACAACGGTACTCTCTCCTTTTCTCGGTTTCCCAATATTCATCATAGGGTCTTCTGTCTCTCTCACTCTCTGTAATCTTGGTTTTCTATACATTTTCTAAAAGGGGGAACATCTCCTAACTGCGGTGAAAGCATCCCTGACGTCCTATTTCTCTCCTCATCTCTCCATCTATCGACTGGTCCGCCCTGCGCTCCCATCTACGGCAAGATTCAGAAAAGGGGCGATTTTTTCTACAACAAAAAGGCTAGAAAATCCTTGTAAAGTTTTATATGATCTTTTGGTCCTTCCATCTATTTGTGATTTTTTGTTTTTCGAATTTGAAAGCATGATTGCAATGTGATCTGTTTCGCTCCTTTAATTGAAAGCCTTTTTTTTTTCACAAATGCTCGTTTAATTTCATTGGATTCCTGTACTAGCTGTGGCAGCAATCGTCACTATATCGGTTTGAAATATCCTCTACTCTTTCAGGTTTCATGCTTGTTTAGTTTAGTTGTAAGTCTTTTAAGTGTAATAAAAATATTCCGAGTTCAAATACAACAAACCTAATATATGAGGACTTGGTTGAAACATAATCGATTCTAATGCTATTAGTCTCCAATGCCAATCTCAGGATTGTGTTGCCCCCAAGATGACACACATTTTGCCCAATGAAACCTGACAATATCTAAACATTTCCTTTGTAAGGTTCTGAATTCATTTTTTATTTTTTATAATTTTCTTTTATCATTTGGATGATATTCGTCTTGTTGTCAGGCTTTTCTCCATCTTCTCATTAGGCCTTTTGTGATTAGGTTACATCCAAGCAGATCTTTTAGGTAAGTAGGAAATGCTGAAGCTAAATTGCTGTGGAATTTATTCCAAAATGACCAACTTGTTTTTACTGTAGATTGATTATAACTAAATTGACATGTTCCTTCATACAAATTTGGTACAAGCTTGTTCCATTTTTTGTTAGCTGTAGCATTTTTTTTATTAGTATGCTTGTTCTATTGCATTTTTTTGCCCACACTATAATCATTACACATCTATATGACTTACGTTTTCATGAATCTGTTGCTGTGCTCATATTGAGCTATTAGGATTTCTCTTTTATTTGATTTTTTTTCTAGTCTAAGTTCTTTTGTGCTATCACAAGCTTATTTCCATCTGAACCGGATTTTTGAATTTGTTTTTTTGGAGTAGGGACGGCAGTGGGTGGGTTTGGGGTAGTTGGGGTAAACCATTTGAAGCGGATTCTTCACCAATTTTTTTCATTTGTGGTCCCGATTGTTCATTACCATTTGTTCACTATCCCGTTGTAGATGAAAACATGACACCAAAAGCAACAAAGTATTGGAGTGAAAAGATATATTCCTTTTCCCTCTTACTTTTATTTTTCAGTTTCCCTTAACTTTTTATTTCCATTTCTGACTTGTGGATTTCATTTTTTTTCCTTTGTAGGGTTTCAAATGTATTGAGGATGGATATGCTGAAGCGTTTGACAAGCTCAACTTTATATTGAAGATGGATTGTATTTTGTATTATTATTTTGCATTTGAGTGATTCATAGTTGGAACTTTTTAAGATGGGTCAAACAACTTTATGTTAATGCTGGCCATGTTATTGAGATCACTTGTTTGGAGAAACTGTAGCTACAGTTGATTGTTAGCTGAGGACATGGAGTCTCCCTTGGAAAATTCTTGTCTGGCTAAACAGAATCTTGGGGTGAAGATAATGTTATCAACATTTGCGGCCAACAGAAAGAGAAGGGCTCTGAGGTCGGAAGAGCCTGACTTCTCTGCCAAGCATGATGAGGATGAGTAGCTGTGGAGTTACTTGAAGAGATAAAGCTGGAACTAAAGCATCTTAGAGAGTAGTAGTCCAAGTCCTCTTCTCACAAAAAAGGGAAATCACTCTAAGAGCCTTTGATATCCATTTTATAAATGTTGACAGAGAAAAGGAAAACAAAGAGAGATTACTTGAAGAGATAAAGCTGGAACTTAGTCTTACAAGAGAAAATGGAAGAAACTTGTGGAAATGGAGATGTTGTAATTGAAGTTGATGTTGTAATTGACTGTAATAAGGTTTCAAAAAATGATTTGCATGTTGCCTTGGCAAATGTCCTGTTCTGCACCTTCTTGTGTACTATTGTAATTTGTTACTAGTTATGTTACAAATGTGTTTTTAATTAATGATTTGAAGTTAATACAAATTCATTTTTAATATATGAATGATAGAGAGTGGCTGGTAGTTTCAAATATTGGAATTTGATTGACTTCATGTTAATGGAATTGATGCCTGTTATTGGAATTTGGTTCCTGTATATTTCATTTTGTCGTCTCATCTTTTGAGCACCTGAACGAGTATGCTTTATTTGGCATATTGAATCTTGTGAGATTTTGTCTAAAGAGGCCCAAAGGCAGAAGGTATTCTCGTTGATTCCTGTTGAAGATTCAACTAAAGATAGAAAGAGTAGAAAGTGATTGAAACTCCTGGAATGGTGTATGTCCATTGAGAAATATTGGGTCACTGGAAACAATGCATTTCTGTTGATTGGGGGTAAGGTTCTCAAAAGTTGTTTGATCCTAATTAATACACAATTCAATCTTGCATGCTTGTAGCAGCCCGGAGACGGAGTCGGGGTCTAGGGGAATAAAAGGAGAGCCGATGAAATGAACTCTGATGCAGTACTGCATGTAGTTCGGAGTAAGGTTGAACACCTCATTGATGCTGTTAAAGACCAATTTGCAGGATTTGGTTATGGGGAGACCTCAAAAAATATAACACCGGTGAAAAAGTCTTTGAATCCAAAGCTGAAAGCCATATTGAAGAAAAAAATGGAATAAACTATGATTGGCTCAAAGGAGCATTCATCACCAAAGGAGCATTCATCACCTGTTGACGTCAACAAAAACACAGGCATGCTTATTAGTGCTAACTGGGTCTTTTTGTCGACGTCAACACAAGTTATGTTGACGTCGCCGAATCTTGTGTTGACGTCAACAAAAACACAGGCATGCTTATTAGTGCTAACTAGGCATTTTTGTCGACGTCAACACAAGTTATGTTGACGTCGATGAATCTTGTGTTGACGTCAACAAAAACACAGGCATGCTTATTAGTGCTAACCGGGCGTTTTTGTCGACGTCAACACAAGTTATGTTGACGTCGCCGAATCTTGTGTTGACGTCAACAAAAACACAGGCATGCTTATTAGTGCTAACTAGGCATTTTTGTCGACGTCAACACAAGTTATGTTGACGTCGACGAATCTTGTGTTGACGTCAACAAAAACACAGGCATGCTTATTAGTGCTAACTGGGCGTTTTTGTCGACGTCAACACAAGTTATGTTGACGTCGACGGATCTTGTGTTGACGTGAACAAAAACACAGGCATGCTTATTAGTGCTAACTGGGTCTTTTTGTCGACGTCAACACAAGTTATGTTGACGTCGACGAATCTTGTGTTGACGTCAACAAAAAACTGCACAAAGCTTGCTGAGTACCCCTATTTGGGGCATTGGTTAACCCACTTCCCAAGGGAATTTTTTGATGAAATTCGGGGGTTTCGAAGTCCATATGATGAACTTCAAATCTATAATTTTTGGGAAGAAATCAATCGCGTTTGCCGCATTTTCAACTCGCGCACTTTTCCTATCCTGTCGGCCAAATCTGCTGAGACCTTGCTGAGTACCCCTGTTGGGGGCATTGGTTAACCTACTTCCCGAGAAAACATTTTGACGAAAATTGGGGGTTTCGAAGTCCATATGATGAACTTCAATTCTGAAATTTTTGGGAAGGAATCAATCGCATTTTCCACATTTTCAACTCGCGCACTTTTCCTATCCTGTCGGCCAAATATGCTTACACCTTGCTGAGTACCCCTGTTTGGGGCACTGGTTAACCCACTTCCCGAGAAAATATTTTGACAAAAGTAGGGTTTCGAAGTCCATATGATGAACTTCAAATCTGCAATTTTGGGAAGGAATCAATCGCATTTGCAGCATTTTCAACTCGTGCACTTTTCCTATCCTGTCGGCCAAATCTGCTGGCACCTTGCTGAGTACCCCTGTTTGGGGCACTGGTTAACCCACTTCCTGAGGGAATTTTTTGACGAAATTCGGGGGTTTCTAAGTCCATATGATGAACTTCAAATCTACAATTTTTGGGAAGAAATCAATCGCGTTTGCCACATTTTCAACTCGCGCACTTTTTCTATCCTGTCGGCCAAATCTGCTGAAACTTTGTTGTGTACCCCTGTTTTGGGCACTGGTTAACCCACTTCCCGAGGGAAATTTTGGACGAAATTTGGGGGTTTCGAAGTCCATATGATGAACTTCAAATTTGCAATTTTGGGAAGGAATCAATTGCGTTTGCCATGTTTTCAACTCGCGCACTTTTCCTATCCTGTCGGCCAAATCTGATGAAACATATTGGACTAGATTGTGGGCCAATTTGATTTTAGAATACTATATGATTGTTATCCTACCATCTTGCTGGTTCAGTTTCGTCAATGGATTTTATTTGACTTGATATATTGAGACTGAATACTATATGATTGTTTATGTTGACGTTAACAAATTCACTGGCATGCTATTATTGCTAACTGGGCTTTTTTGTCGACGTCAACACAAGTTTATGTTGACGTCGACGAATCTTGTGCTGACTGAATCCTATTTATAAATGTTTAACCTGTTTTATACACTTCTAAATTAAAACTTGGGGTCATCAACCAGATATATCTTTTTGTAATCATTGATCAACCAAAAACATAAAATAAGGACATTAGTATCCAAATTGATTTACTACAAAATAAGAACATTTTTGCTCCTTTACAAATCCTTAATAAGATAAGGCTCCGCTGTTACAAAAAGACATGAAGGCACATTTACAATTTCAAATGGCCATCCTTTACAAAAAAGTAGCAACAAAACTTCAACTTCAACTCCACCATTACACATTTACAGTTCGATATGAACCTCCTTTACAAAAAAATAGCAACAGAACTTCAACTTCAACTCCACCATTACAAAAAGACATGGAGCCTACAAAGTATCCAAGTGATCTTCTTCGTAGAGAATATTCTGACAGACCTTCTTAAAGATTCAATTCAAGATCTCCTGCCGAAACCTGCACAAGCATAAAGTATATGAGGCCATATGCAATAAGTCAAGCAAATTAAATATAGTAAATTGGGAGCAAAGGTATGTAATGTCTCATTCTTAGACCCATCTACAATTTTTATTGCACTTAGTTCAGATGCCAAAGGTATGTAACCTTGGAACATACTAAGTACCCATTTATTGGCCTTTTTAAGAACAATGGATCCAAAGGACTTAAAGGCCTTCTCCATGTACATTTGAGCACATCTATGAACCTGCGACGTCAATTGATAAATGAGGGACTACTTTTAGGAGAAGCAATAATCAAAATAAGTTATTTACCAGAAACCAAAACCCTGCATCAACCCCAGACTCAATTTCCTATTATTTTGAAATAGGATGTTTGGTAGTTTCTAAATATTAAAATAATAGCAACAAACGCCTGTGCTGAGCCCGGGCCAAAACAAAGTTATAATAAATTATTAGAATAATTAAAACTATAAAAGAAAATTCCACTATTATTATTTTAAGAATTCTTAGAAGAAAATATAGTGAAAAAGATCTTAAGATTTTATGGTAAAACAAAGAAATTATCTTGAAAAATAATAATGAGAATCTTATAATATCACACCTATAAAATCTTTGTAAATTGAAAAAATGCATGGGTTGAAAGTCCCCACTAAAAAAGATAAAATTTTAGATGGAAGCAAAAAGAAAAAATAATATCATTCAAAGAAGGAAAAATATCAGAAAAAAAAAATGTGTCCAAGATGCCATCATTCTTTGCAGCATCTCAGTGTAGATGATTCGATTCAAAAATTAAGAAAAATAAAAATGTATTATCATTCTCTTGTACATTTGAACCATGGATCTTATATACCAGTAAAAAAACTTCCACAAAAAAAGCCTAATCAATTCCATCATAAGATTTTGTAAGAGCAAACTTGTAGGCTCCACGCCCGTGCTCAACCTGGGCCCTAATAAAAATAATTTTTATTTATTAAAATTAGATATATTTTATTTCACATTAGTATAAATAATTGGAGAGAAAAAAGGCATTAAAATCGTACGTAGGAATTTCAATGGGCCTATTTCCGGACTGTCCCATTTCTACTATCAATAGGGATTGAACGGCCTGAGTTCAGGTGTATATCAGGTCCTAGATACTAAGTTTGAGCCTGCCTACTCAAAAAATATGGGTGGGGTGAGACTGCCCCTTAAAGGCCGGGGTCAGACTAAGGTTTGAGTCTGAGTGCACATAGGATCATCCCAGCTTAAACCACACGATAAAAAAGTACTGAAAATATATGACAACTCTTTAAAGGCCTCGATTCAACAAAGCCTCAAGTCCATTTAACATTTGAGTCAGTTTGATAAGTTCTATGAGGTGGTCCCACTAAGATGGTGTATGAGTTAGATTTATTAAATCCCCTAAAACTTTTGTGGGGTAACACATAAGTGAAAGAGATTGATATTACATAGTGGGCCCCCTTAGAAGGGTCATTTGTGTTATTTTTGCAAGATTAACTTTAATTTTAGAGGATATTGATTGAGAGATTTTAGGAGATAGAAGATATGGATAGATACTTTTGGAGAAAAAATAGTGGAATGTGATGACATAGCTCCTTAAATCACTCTAAGTTTTTTATGTATATTTGTTAAGAAGGTAGCAACAAAGGCCCAGGCTTATGAAAATATGTTAAAATTTAAGAATTCTTTTGAAATATTGTTAAGATAAAATAAATATAAAATAAGTTTTCTTATTATCTTTTAATATTAAAAAAACTTTCTATGTATGAAAATAAAGTGAATTTACATAACACTTCGACCCCTTGAATTTAAAGGCATTGACCATTACGACCATCTCATTTACGGATATATTGTATCATTGATGATTGAAAATACAAGAAAAAGAAAACGAACCGGATGAATCTATATCTACTAAAAAGAACCAAAAGAAAGGGATAAAAGAATTAACTTGTTTGATCCATCAGTGGGGGCCACCCTTGAAATGTTTTTAACATGTGGGACCCACTGATGGCTCTGCATCCAAAGAAAAAAAAAGGGAAGATAAGAAGATACGAAATGGAAATCAAATAATTTCATCCTCAATGGGTCACACACCACATCTGGATTTATGGTGATGGAACAGTTGGCCCCCACAGATGATTGATAGTATAAGAAAAAAAATTGAAAGAGAGAGGAGCGAACAAGTGTAAGAGAAGAAAAAACATAAAAGATGTACATTGCATGTGATGAGTATACGTGGATATAGAAATAAGTCATCATAGTTTGCTTCTAATAGTTCTAACTCATATGCACACAAATCATATCCTAACAATTATCAAAGAAATTAAGCTTGTGTATGATACCAACCCAGTCTAATTGCCCACTACGGATACATATTGACCTAGAAAACTAATATCTATGCATAATCCATGAGTGGATCATACTACATAAATAAGTTAAATGTGCGGGGTCCACTAATTGATTTGCATCCATTAAGAAACCAGACAACGGACAACAGGCCTGCCTCCCTCCATCAGTGGGGCCCACTCTTAGAAAAAAGGTGTAGAGAAGGCCATTTGGATTTTATCCAATACTTGAGTCCAATCTTGAAATATATTTAATACGAACTGGTGCCACTACTAGATCCATCCATTTGGGGAAAAAATGAAAGGAGATTAAAGGAGCAATAACTTGGATTTCATTCATTGGTAGGGCCCACAAAACATATTTTACATGGGACCCATTGATGATTGAAGATCTAAGGAAAATAAAAGAAACCGATTGTAAAGATTTGCTTATAATTTGGATAATGGCAATAAATATGACTCAAATTCAAATGTTCATAAAAATCTCTTACGGGAGAGGTTTTAGGAGAGAAATAGTAGCCCAAAGTGAGGTGGCACCTTAAAACAATATGAGAATTTTGTGAATATTTCTGTGAAAGGAGAGACTTTTTAGGGATGAGGTGGCACCCCTCACAACCCACCTCCCCGTTTGCTTTAATATGTATAATATGCTGAAACTAAAAGTGGTCATATCTTTAAAACCAAATAGCCATGCAAATCTAACATTGTTTCAAGATTTATAAAATTATCTCAATTATGTCACTACAATTCATGATAAATAATTTATTAATGGCCATGTCGATCTCTTTAGCCTTATAGTGAAAATGCTATATTCATCCCACATAGAATCTATTATCCTCCCGACGTCACCCATTTATGCTATAATCATCATCTTGTTCATCCATGTCCTCTCCTTCAATAAAAAGCTAGTAAACTATTTTTCTCTTTTTTCTCATAGGTACCATGGCTTCCACCACCACTATTCTCATGGCCCAATCACCAGGGTAAATTCCCTGGGATTCTTCCAAATTTAAATCCAGAATATTTGCTAAATGAAGGCTTCACCGCCTTTTAACTAACATCCACAATTGGGTTCCGATGAAAGAAAATTAGCACCTTAAACCATGCAAAGTCTACCCATTCATCCTAAAGAGGATACTGGACGGGTGCAGGTGCATATGAGACTTCGAACACCAATCCACAAGACCCTCCACACATCCCACCGTCTCCTCCCTTATTAGACCCAGTTGGCCCGCTTTACTATAGCCATAGAGAACTCTCTGACCATGGTAAGGAACCAGACTATCTAGGACTATTGACAATCGAAAGGTAGCATTCAACCTTCGAAAAAGCAAGAAAGGGAAAGAAATGACCTACCTTCCCTCGGCGGGATATGATATCCAAGGAAGGGATGAGATGAGGAAGAGGAGACGTGGGAGAGGGAAAGAGAAAAAGGAGAGGAACAGAAGAAACGAGAGAGAAAAATACAAGGAGTGGAAGCGAGAGAGGAAAAGAATAAAAGGAGAGGAATAGGATGCGCGAGAGGGAGCCCAGTGAAATACATAATATACTAGCAACAAAGGCCCATGCTAAGCCCGGGACCAAAAATGAATATACATTAAAATTTAACCTTTTTTTTAACTTCTATTAAAAGAAAAATAAGCCTAGAAGGTACAAATATATTATTT
The DNA here is from genome assembly GCA_012931725.1 of Litsea cubeba. Lineage (NCBI taxonomy): Eukaryota > Viridiplantae > Streptophyta > Magnoliopsida > Laurales > Lauraceae > Litsea > Litsea cubeba. The sequence continues at coordinate 98,569,277 of CM022946.1, read as the reverse complement.
ATCATTCTTATTTTGAAGAGTCCTGAAAGATCCCTCATAATAGGATAGATCCTAATATGGCCAAACACATTTGCCACACAATCCAACCCAGCCTAAATGCTGATATGTACAGAGGAAAGAGGAGAGGAGTTATGCTGATCCCATAAATAGTTGAAAGAAATATCCCACGGTAATGTCAACTTATTGGTAGAAGTGGAGAAAGGATATGTGTGATAAGGATGGAAGAGGTTATTTAAGAGAATTTGTAGGAGATATGATGTGAGTTTGTTATCTTTATAAATTGAATGAAATGGAGATATTTAGGGAGGTTATTTGGAGGAGAGAATTGAAATGGTTAGCTGATCAGCGACATGACTTCTTATGATTAAATATAGAGATTAAACTTGTTTTAAAGACTGACATTGGATTCTAACCCTTCATCAAAACTACCCTATCTTGAAGACCGAGGCATAGATAATTATGCCGATTGATCCATGCATGGGACAAATGATCAATATAGAAAGCAAACCATAAACTTAATATGGTCGAGGTCCGAGGGCGCACCGGATGCCATATGAAGTATTTGATTCAATATGATGCATGAAGAAGTTCCCGAGCTTCCTCTCAAATTGGGATCTCAGCGCGCTTTTCTGATGGTGTTAGTTGCACCTCTCAAATTGGGATCTCATGCCCCTTTTGATAATGTATGTATATTGATTCGTGGCCATATGATATATAGAACAGCATGAAAGGACTGATTTTATTAACGCCTTAAATGGAAGAATAAATAAATCATAAATTTGATGATTACGATTGAAAATTAGGAGATATTTTAGGAAACCGTGTGTACTCAAGATAGAGAGAAGTTAGGAAGAGAGATATTAGGGGAAGTTTAGTAATGACTTGAATAGAAACGTTAATTGCAGAAGATAAAGAGAAAGTTTAGAAAGTGACATTTAAGGGAAGTTTTTTAGAGAGATTTGTAGGACGTACACAAATAGGAATTTGATTAGATTAAATCTTTGACTGGATATTTAGAGTGCGATTTTGCTTGATGGCGGCGAAGAAATTGTAATTGATGAGGAATATTAGGAGGATGAGCAATTTTAGGGAAGTATATTAGAGGGAGAGATATTAAGAGGATGAGAGATTTTAGGAAGTATTAGAATAAGAGATTAGAAGAATGAAATTTGAATGTGATTAGAAGAAATCATAATTGATGAGGAATATTAGGAGGATGAGAGATTTTAGGGTAGACTTAGAGGGAGAGATATTAGGAGGATGAGAGATTTTAGGGAAGTATTAGAGGGAGAGATTTTAGGAACCATGGATCTTGAACACAAGGTAGCTTACATACCAGTAAGTAAACTTCCACAAAAAAACCTAATCAATTCCATCATAAAATTTTGTCAAAACAAACTTGAATTGAATTGTTTGATGATAATATCAACTGAGATAATTATAATTTGGGCATAACTACAATGCAATGTCCTTAGTAAAATAAAATGCGGGGCCTACTTTACATCAATATCTTCTATTTCTTTTAATATTAAAAAAAACACTACACTTACCACTCAGGGCAAGAGCTCTACACAAATACTTAAAGAACAGAATCCAAAGTCCCTTTCTTTAAAGTTTTGGCTCCTTTTCTATCTTAGCCCGGTCCTAATCATGGGAAAAAAAACTAATAAATAAAATTAGTATTTGAATTGTCAAATTCAATTATACACATAAAAATACATTCATGTATATTGAAAGAAGAAAAATAGATTCAACAATTAGTAATTACATCTTTAATCATAAATACATTTAGCAATTCATTCAACAACAATGTAAAAATAATAATAATAACAATAATAGCTAAAAAAGATATATAAAAGTAAATTTTGTTAATATAGATAATATTAGTCATAAGAAATGCATTCAAAATTCTCTTACCCAATTAATTGCTAATTTCAAAGCCCAATGAATTGAACTCCTTTGATGATAGGATCATTAAGACCACTTAAATGGAGTTCTTGCTGCCGTCAAATTGATTATGTCTGAAATACATAATAAAAATAAAGAAAATAGTAAAAGAAAAAAAGAAAAAAAATTCATATTTTCATGTGATCAAATTGGGGATGTGGGTGACTAAATTTTGAATGGAGTAATGTTTGTATTCAAAATCTAGCCCACAGATGAATTTAAAAAACCAGCGAAGCTGTTAGTAAAATCCTAACAAACAGAAGAAATAGCTAGTGAATTAGATGGTATGGATGTTTTGATTTCAAATTTAGTGCCAATTAAGCATCAGAAAATGAACCATAACGAAAATCACAACGTAAAATAAGTGAAACAACAACATCCACATAAGAAATCAATTCAAGAGAAAATTATTGAATATCTTCAAATATAAAGGAATATTACGTGTAAGCCAAATTAAAAGAATAGAAAGACATTTGAAAAATGAGACTACCAAATTAAATGAAAGAAACACATACTAATTAAGCATTTAAGGCGACCATAGCATGCAAGATCTAGATTTAGAAAATTTGTAATAACAATGCCAAAACCAAAAAAATAGAGAGTACAAATAAACTGGAGGTAATGAACCACACTTACTTGGTACAACCATTAGCAGGAGATCGTTCAAACAAATTAGTGTTCTACTGTTTAGTGAATGATGTTGGAAAATAGGTGGGCCTCTAAGATAGGTTTCAAAAACTTTTGATCCACTTGATACAGGGATCAACTATCCATAAGGCTATCAATGTGTCCATGATGCAAACCCTCTATCTCATCCATTATGATCAGTAATATAATCTATCTAGGAGATAGAAAATCAGTAACAAACATGCAACAAAGATCTATATCATACAAGGAAATAGATTATACCTTTGGAGCTCGGTTGTGCTCTAATGGAGAATTTGCTACTTTCTTTGATGACGAACCCTTTCGCGAATCAAATAGGTTTCTCCAAAACCCAATGGCCTTCCACGCTATTACCCGAATCAGAATCTCTTTCTCAAGAAGATGGGTGGGATCTTCAAGAGAAGGCAACTAGGAACTTAAAGGAACTAGAAGAAGGAGAGAAGAGATGTGCAACTCTTGCACAAAGGGGGCTGGGCGTGAATTCCAAGGATGGACGTCCAAGCCCCCTTTGGTCCCTATTTATAGCTTTTGCAAACTACTCTTTACTAATTTAATTAGAAGTCTCACTTCCAAATTAATTAGTAACTTTCTTCTCTTTCTTAATTACAATAGAAGTCTCACTTCCATTAATAATTAGAAACATACTATTACCACTATTAGAAGTCTCACTTCAAATAGAAATAGTAACTTTCCTTTTAAAGTTCAACTAGCATTAGTATTCGTCTGATGATTGGGCTAGCATGGGGACCACTAGGGATTCCTTAGAAGACTGGCTCCAACTGGAACACGCGACCCCACATCTCATGTGCAATCCGGGCCCACAGTTAATTGCAAATAATTCCACTATATAAATGCAATTGAACTCCAGTCTTAGGAAATTACATAGAAGACCCTAAACTTCCCTATTACCACAAGTAGGCCCCTCCATCAATATCCATGGATCAATTGGACCTGTCTTCCAAACTAGATCCATATCTTATTATCCTTGAGCCCCAATTAATTGTAATGATCAATGATACCTTTCCAATTAACTCTTAATCGGAATGGGTGTACACTTACCAATGATTAAATCCATTAATTGGCACAAGGGGATATTAGAGATGGATTCCATCTTGACCATTGAATGTTCTCACAGCTCTACTACCACGTACCCAAATCACCGAGGTGTTGACCTACAGTTGACCTCACTCATTGGTGATTCAAAGCAAATGAATAGATAGAAACTTGAGTTCATTAATGTCTCAGGATTGAGAGCTTACTGCTAGGGAATTATGAGAAAAGACCTTAATATAAAGACAGTGTTTATAAGGTGCTTCTCATGGTCCTTCAATACATCCAATGTACCAGCACTATGATCCAGAATCTTTCATTCTGATGATCCAGACAAATCACACTATCTCATAGTGATCAAAATGCTGCAACCTTGTCAGTATGAGATGTCCAGTCTCATTACTGGTTGTGAAGATATTCAAGTATAAGATTTATTATACATGTCTCCCGTATGTGGAACTCATCCATACACATGTATTATATTTAGTATACTTATGGACCCCGGTTCATCTCATGAACCATTATGTCATTTGTATTGGTTATGTGCAAGTATATAATTAAACATCATTCATCTCATGAAATGGAAAGCATGAATTTATTGATTAATAAATTAAAATAAATCAATTTATTACATCATATGCTGGTATTGAGACCATAAAACTAACAAATGAGAGCAGAAGAGAGAACATACTTGGTACGCCCATGCTAAGCACGGGCCCAAAAAGATAAATATATTAAAAATTGAAAACATATATGACATTGTGGCAAGTGACGAAACCAGATCCGGAGATGATATTGTGGCAAGTGACACCATATCCGGAGATAAAGTTGTAGTTGCAACTGATATACCGCAGACGAAGAGATATACCGCAAAGGCTGCCCCAAGATTCAATCTGATTAGTATCTGTGTGTGAAGACCTTTGTAAGAATGGATTGTAAAGTCTCTTTGCTACCTGGATTGGAATGGGGAAGAAGAGGAAGGGAAGAAAAAAAAAGAAAAAGAGAAGAAGAAGGAAATGTGCTGGATGATGGGGATAGGAGTTCTGCGCAGGGAAGATTGGATTAATTTTGAGTGTTGGCGTGAGATGATTGAGAAGGGAGAGGTTTTAGGAGATTTGAGTGGATTGAGAATGGATAGATTTTAGGAGATTTGAATGGATTGAGAAGGGAGAGATTTTAAGAGATTTGAATGGATTGAGAAGGGGATATTGAGAAGGGCCATGCATCACTCCCTCATTTTTTCTTTGATATTTATCTGGATGGTGAAAATTTTCAGGGGATGAGGTGGCACCCTCACAGCCCACCTCCCCCTTTGCTTTAATATATATAATTCTTCCAAGATTCTTTCCTACACCTTACGGCCGAAGGATAATAGTCAATATTTTATCAGGATGAGAGATAATACCATATTTTAAATTATCAAGTTATCCAAACAACCCAAATTTAAAAGGTAAGAAAAGTTTCTTAAAAAGAAAAAAATATTGTTCTTTTTTGTGCATCCAAACATGCCCTTAGAATGCATCCTATAATATCTCACTTTTTTATAAAAGCCTTCATATTTTGTTATTCAAGGATATACTAGTGACCAAGGGCCCGTGCCTAATCTGGGCAAAAAGAAAATTATATATAAGAGTTTAATATTTTGAGAATAATATTATGAATAAAAAAATCTAAAATAAATATATATATTATTTAACCTTTTGAATTTCTCTATACCAAATCTATTTAAAAGAGAAAAAAAAGTTGCAATTACATTTTCTTTTTCAAATGAGATGCTTCGCTGATGGTTGGATGCAGGAATTGAATTGCCTTTCTTTTTCATTACACGTTCCCTTCTACTTTTATATATAAATTCAGTAAAAGCCCCGTCGAAGCCAAATTTAATTCTTAATGAACATGGCCCATTTTTGGCTTAAGCCAAACCATATTAGAGCAAAAAATACTAACAATAATATTCAGATGAGGACTTCTTGAAGCTAAAACATCCCTCTTACCTTATCTTATTTTAAAGATTTTAATTTTGAGACTTGCTATCAACCCATTCAAAATTATGAAAAGAGAGAATTTTGCTACAATTTAGGATTTGGTAAGAACACCCGGTAATCCCTGCAGGTTCATTTTATGTATACATCAAGTAAATGATACATTTCCAACATGTGGGAAAAAAATTGTAAAAGAAGGGTTTTACTGAGCAAAATTACTTCCTACTCACCACCCTACTTGTTTATGGATGCATTGCATATTACATAAGTGGGCCTTCCTTTCTCAAACCAAATTTCCTTGTAATAGTCCTTGCCACAACAGAAGATTAAAAAAAGGTGTAAATTGATGACCATGATCAGACAGCAAGCCACCATGGGATACATCATCTCTTTATGAATTGTGCTTGTCATCTTTGTTCTCTTTGGTATTAATAGTGGAATATCTTTCATCTTTTAAGAGAAGATTTGCATGGAAAAAGAAGATTTTATGAGAATATCGTCTGTTTCCCATTTCCCCCTATCCATCTCTCCTTTAACGAGATTTGAAGATGGGGATTTTACCAAAAAAAAAACAGCTTAGATATCCAGTGGGCTAAAAAGGTAATTTTAAGCTTCATTGCACCAAATCAGTCATGTTTCACGAAATGATGTTTTTTTTTTTATCACTTTCAACTAGCGTCCCTAGCGACCCTTGTTTTATAACGTTAAGGGTCGCTAGGGACCTTGCGCTGTATACGAAAAGCAGAACAAAAAAGGTTTTTTTCTCAAGGAACGTTGTCAACGGGACATATGTTCTCTTCCAAGTCGTCTGCGCCCGTCTCCTAAGTGGACTTGCTTCCCCTCCAGGTCATTCCCACCTCTTGAAGACCATTAAAGTCACATTCCTTTGTTTGGTGGAGAGCATTAAAGTTCATATGATACTCTGATTGGGGCCTAGCAATGGAAAGGTGAAGTTTATACTTTGCCCTAGAACATGATTTTCTACTTTTGATAAACCCTTTTCATGTAACCATTTTTGCATGTGACCATTTCTGCATGCATCTCATCATCTTCTTCCCCCAAGCATCCCATCCTAAAAAAAATGACATATAGAGAATTGAAATCTAAGTTTTGTTTGATCCTTTTCCTTTCCAATATAAATGCTTTTTGTCATGATAAGAAGAAAAAAGGTTGTATATTTATCATTGCTAAGATACAGATTGTGTGCAAACATCTTTGATAGGATTTTTTATGTTTTTATTTTTTAGTAACATTGATGTGAGAATAATATGGACCAAAATAAATGTCATACAGAGAAAGTTATCCTCTGTTCATCAAGTAACATCATTGTACCTAACTATTCAGTTGAAAAAATTAAAAAAAAAAACTTTTAAGTACCGCCTTTACTTCAAATAAAATGAACAGGATAGCATTCACTCTCCAAAAAGATGGTTTCACTTTCCAAAAAGATGGTTTCTACAAGCAGCCATTAAAAATTACATAAAATAGAATAATAATTTGCCACTTCAGTCAGACACTGACAACATGATGCCTGATATTCATTCAATCCTCTTCGTGCAAGGATCTAATATTCTAATTCTTATGAGCTCAAAAAAGAATGACAATAGTTATAAATGATGAGGGCATGTACAATTCCTTTCCTCCCTGATGCTACTCTACATATGAAATCAGCAGCCATTGCATTTCCACACACACACACATTTGATACTAATTCAGAATGGAACATTGATTTATAGCAGCCATAAAACATAGCAAAGAGTTTTTACGTTGGGCAGTTGCGTGCCAAGCGCACTCCATTTGAAGGGTACATTGGAAAACAAATATCCAATATATGGTGAGAAGTAGAGAAACCATGCCAACTGCTAGCTCTCTCAACAACCACAATCATATGCCATTGAACAAATCTCGAGGTCTTTAGAAGAGCGCATCTGAATTGAACTTGTTATAGTCTTCCTGTTATCATATTCAAGTATATGCAAGAAATTAAACCAATGAAATCCAAATAATAAGGGATTTGTCCATATCAGAAGGACAATATCACCGAATAATAACACCAAAACGATCGAATCTTATATGTCAGCTGTTCCAACCATGACATGAACAGTTTAAATTTAAAAGTAAATATACCAAATGGACTAGTGGTATTGAACAAATGTTCCTCTTTTTATTGGATATGTTCATTGAAGCATGTTTGTTTTTACTGATTTAACCAACCAATATTAAATGTTTTAATGTTGCAGTATTACTTCGGATGTTGATGTCCAAACAATATTACATTATGATGGTGAGTTTCAATCAAATCTCAAATGTCCTCAATATATTGGAGGAAGACAGAAGATGAGGCATCTCCGAAAAACCATAACATATAGTGAGATTTTGAACGTTGCACTCGAAGCATCAAACTGGGAATCCAGTGTGGAAGACTTATGTATAAGCACCTTCTTCACTATGGAAGTTTTTTTTCATTGATAGACATTGATGATGACAATGATGTAAAGGGAATGTTCAGAGCTTCGGGGACTCATCCAAGAGAAAATATATTGTTGTTTGTTGCAAGAAGGGAAGGAGACGCATATGCTACCAAAGAAACCCCTATAGAAACCCCCCAAACCAGGTTCGTACGTAGTGACATTTATTTTTAATCCACAAGAATCCGAAGTTAATTGATCCATGTGTTTATTATGCAGGAAGCAAAAGAGGCAAACAAATCAACATCAACGGGAAGTCTTAATCAATGAAACTAGGTTAATCAAAGACAAAGTGTTGGTGAATGGGACACAGACGAAAGAATTCCCACTGTTGACTTTAATGAGGATTGCGATTTTAATTTTCCATCAGCGCCGAATGGTATGATAGCAGAGGAGGAACCAATTATTTTTGCTTTGGATAATGATACAAGTATGGATCGGTCTGAGGATGTTCATTGTTCTTTAAGTATACCCTCCATTTCAAGACACATGGAAGAACATAGTTCAAATAAGGACCAACAATCTCATGGTCCAGAAGAGTGGATTACCAGCGGGTTGAACGATGCAACCACCAAGGTAGACTTCACAATAGTGGACACGATGGTACCCGAAGCAATCATATTCGAGGGAGTTGATTCAACAAGGGATATGTGGTTGGGTCGTGAGTTTATTGATCGTGAAGCTTTCAGAAGATGCATTACAAAATCTGCAATTGATAGTAACTTCACGTTAGAACACGTGCGCACCAACATGACGCTAGTAATTGTACGCTGCAAAGATGCAAATTGTCCTTGGAGAATACATGCGTCCATGGTTGAATCGGACCACATTTCAAGGTGCGGAAGTATATAGCAATTCATTCTTGCTTGAAGCCTATGATGGGGACATCTCATCCACAGGCATCTGCGAGGCTTATAGCATATTTCATTGAAAATAGAGTACGATGCAATAATAATATAAGACCAAAAGAGATAATCAATGAATATCAAATGGAGTTTGGTACCCGAATTAGCTATAGGAAGGCACACATGGCTAAGGAAGTCGCTCTGTGCAAGGTTCAAGGGTCGTACGAAGAGACGTTTCAGATTCTACCACTGTATTGTAATGAGCTTAAAATGACAAACCCGGGCACAGTGACCAACATCGACATCACATCTGATGATCATTTCGGACATTTCTTCTGGGCCTTTGGCCCATGCATACGAGCTTTTCAGAACTCTCTACGACCATTGATAGCAGTAGATGGGTCACATCTTCGTGGCAAATATCCTAAAGTTCTACTATTAGCTGTGACACATGATGCAAACCATAAGCTATTTCCAATTGCTTTCGCCTTTGCCGAATCAGAGCATCGTGACAGCTGGGAGTGGTTCCTTGCAAACTTGTATATGTCATTGGGTGAACCGAATAACCTTACCATTATTTCGAACCATCAAAAGGGCCTAATCCCCGCACTTCAAGCCATAATTCCTAGTGCACACCAATATTTTTGTTGTCATCATATAGCGGAAAATATTAAGGCAGCCTTTAATGATGTTGGTATTTTGAGGAAATTTTGGAAAGCTGTGCGGGCTTATAGACCTTACGAGCATGATGTGTATATGAATGACATACTGTCGGTTGATCAGCGTGCTTATAATTACATTAACACAATCGGGCGTCAGAATTGGGCGACGGCGTTTGCACATGGACGCCGTTATGACATGCTAACTAGCAAAGCCGCGGAGTGCACAAATAGCCTTCTTAAGGACACAAGGGTTCTACCAATTACAAATCAAGTTGAAGAAATACATGCAAAACTTATGGAATTTTTTGAAAGATGGCATGTGCAAATGCAGAAGATTACATCGATTCTTACTCCTTATGCAGAGAAGTACTTGTGTTGTGAAATGGAAGAGTCTCGCCGACTGCACGTTCGTGTCGCAGGTTTGGTAGAGTTTCAGGTACAATCAGCTGAGTACGTTGATGTCGTCAATCTCGAGTGCAGATCATGCTCGTGCCGCAGATGCGAAGTAATGGGAATCCCATGCTCACATGCTATGGCTACAATGAAAGTTCGGAATCTCAATCCATATTATTACTGTGAGCACTGGTACCACACCTCCATGTATCAGATGACCTACAACGAGGTTTTACATGCCACCCGTGATAGAAAGCAGTGGGAATCATGCTCTTGTGAATGCGTTATTCCCCCATTAGCAAGTAAGCAGCCGGGACGGCCAAAGAAAAATAAGGTCCGGGTGGAAGATCGCAACCGCGTCAGAACGGTTGTAACCTGCTCAAACTGTAAATAGAGGGGACACAATAGGGGGACCTGTCGTAATCCACCCATTGTTCAGTAGAGAAACCAGTTTTTTTTTTGTTGTTGTTGTCTTATGTCACATTTAATTTGATGGGTCCCCCCATTATGCATATGAAGAAGACAAGTTGTATGACATGTAAATAACATTTTGTTTCACATGTTTTTTTACGGCTTCTTTATGCATACGAGGAGCAATGTAATCAGAAGAAATGTAATGACATGTCAATGATATTTTGGTTTTTTTTTCATAAGTAATGATCTATCTGGATTCTTGTTGCCTGTTATCAACATAATTAATTAATCCAATTCAGGTTGGATATCCCTCTGTATATATTTAAGTTGGAATGGACATTTTTTTGCCATAAAAAATATTTCTGATCTGCACTATGTATTAATATGTAAAGGTCGCTAGGGTAATTGTATGTAATATAAGTCGCTAGGGACGCTGGGAAGGAAACAAACATTTGGACATGGGGCCCTAGCGACCCATATATATAAGTAACGTAGGTCGCTAGGGACGCTGGGAAGAAAACAGATGTTTGGACATGGGTCCCTAGCGACCCATATATATAAGTAATATAGGTCGCCAGGGACACTGGTGTTGACACCAAAAATGTCACTTTGCTTCTTTAAGATCCAAAAAACTGCATGAAGTTGCAACTTGCCATAAATAGGCAATGCTACTTCCAAAAAATCAAATCTTGTCAGAATCAAACAAAAAACTGCAAGATCCTTCAAGACAGCCAAAAGAGGAGTACATAAGAAGTTTCGGGCCATTTCAAAATCATTTGGTCTAACTTTGCTTCTCTGGCAGCTGAAAAGGAGCTTCCGGCGGCGAAAGCATCGGAGACACCAAATCTTTGATCAGAGATGATGGATGGTCTCAAAATACATCCAAAAGGCTGCACGTCAAGTTCCGAGTCAAACCGACAACGTTTGACCCTACATCAACCCTCGAACAGCTAAATCAAGCCTCTCGGCGGCGAGAACCTCCGAGGCCATCACTCATCAGATAGAGCACATGGACGGCGTCGGAATGCTTACACAGGCCTACACGTCAAATTTCAGGTCATTTCGACAACATTTGACCATACTTTGACGCTCGGAAGCCAAATCATGCCTCTCGGCGGCGAAGCTCCCCGGGACCATGGTTTCCAAGATAGAGCCTGTGGATAATCTTAAAATGACTCCAATAGGTTCCCTGTCAAATTTCAAGTCAATCGGACATCGGTTGACCGCACATCAAGCCGCGACATCTTCATCGCGATAAAAATAAGTCTACTAGTGATAGGACCCCAAACGGCTTCAAAAATCAAACAAAAGCCTATGGTTGGTCTTATTTATTACTCAGGAGGCTTCACCCCAAATTTCAGGTCATTCCAACATCGTTTGTCCCAGTTTCAGCTTCTGACGGAAAATCGGCAGCTCTGCGCAACAAAGTCTTCAGCTTTCTCGGAGAATTGGAAACTTTGCAAAACAAAATGCAAGGATTCTCATCAGGTTTTCTATAGGGAAATCAGGCCAATAAATGATAAAAAAAAATGTCAAGGAAAAATACAGAAGAAAAAAGAATCGAAAAACAGCAAAAACGGACGCAAAACAGGACAAAAAGGGGGAAAACCCTTCCAGAGTCGCAAACCTTGCGACCCTGTCGCTCGTGATTGCCGGTTGGGCCCTGGAAACTCCGTTTTTTGTCATTTTTTCGTGATTCTAAGCGTCCGACCTCTGGTATTATCCAAAATTCATACTTTTGAGACACTAAATCCTCTGACATCCGTCAAAATCATGGGTCAATCATCAAAAGTATCAAAATCAACATTGATCGCCAATCGGACAACTAAAAAAGTGTGCTTTCTACCTGACCGATGGAGAAATCGATAGGACAGATGGCACCGACCCACTGTTGGAAACCAATACCTGAAGTTACATGGTCATCCGATATTGATCTACATGAAGATCCATCGATATCATCGCCAGAAGAATCCCAAAAGACGCGGCACGGCCCGCGACTCTTCAACTGCTTGGCAACCACTTAATGCGATTAATTGACTAGCTTTATTGCAGTCATTAATCCATTTCTTTGGATGGTCCAATCAGAAGCAAGCATCCGGGAGTTACAAGTCAATTGATTCATGGCATTTAACCCATGAAACTCCTCCCATCATGGCGATTAAAGGCGATTAAATGCCCTCAATCTCCTCCGGCCAATCAGAAGCCAAGAAAAAGGAGTTACAAAATAAAGGAATTAAATCCTGTAAATCCCTCCCATTATGCGGCTTATTGATAATAAAAGACCATAAACCCTCCTAAATGGCTACCAAAAAGCCTATAAATAGGAGAGCACTCCAAGAAGAAAGGAAAGCACAAAAAAAAAAGCACAACAGACTGCAGAAAATCCGGAAATTCAGATAGAAAAAGGCATCAAAGAGAGAAAACTCTGCTGAAGTTCTATACCGGCCACCGCTACAAGGTGACAAAAGTCCCTTGGGGGGTATCCCCCCCCCCCAAAGGATCTTGCCTTCTCTTTCTGCCTCCAAGGGCTTAGACGTGGCTTTTCAGCCCGTCTACTTAGTTTTTTTATTGGACATAGGACCTCCTTTTGGTCTTTGTCCTCTAAAACCCTGAGGTTATAGCCAAGCCAAGCGAATCAAGAGCATCCTCTGTTCTCATCTGCATGGATGATGGCGAAGTCCACATATGGCTTGCGACTGTCAATCTGAATGAGTCCCCCACAATCTCCTGAGAAGTTAGATCCTCCTTTTCTTGCTTTTCATTGTAGTTTGTATTTTTCTAAAAGAGACAAAAATCACAACTCTTGTCTTTCATTATTGATAAGAATTGTAAATCGGCTATAAACGCCAAAATCGGCTATAAATGCCAAAATCGGCTATAAACGCAAAATATCGGCTATAAACGCAAAATATCGGCTATAAACGTCAAAATCGGCTATAAATGCCAAAAAATCGCCTTTCATGGCAAATCAAGAAAATGTCTCTTTTCTTAAATATATGTGCAATGGAAAACTTGAAAGAAGTTGATTTCCTTTTTACTTGCGAAGGTTGATCTCCGGATCACCACTTGTGATTCTAAGTAAAATAAAAAATCTGGCACACCCACATAAAAAAAATGTTGATGCACGCCTCTGCCCCCCGGTTATGAAATGGTCGTACCCAAACGGACTCCCACGTTCGCCGACCCTGGTAGAACCGGGCAGAACGCGCTGTTCCATCAGTTGGGAAGGATCTTGATATTTGGACCTGGGTACCTAGCGACCCATATATATAACTAACATTGGTCCCTAGGGACGCTGGGAAGGAACCAGAGGTAGTTTTATGGGTCGTAAGGGACCCTTAGCAATAATAATATAGGTCGCTAGGGACCCTTGGAGTGATCTTGATGCTGTTATTGGGGTCTCTCATGGGACCCTTTTTAAATGACTGATAAGTACCTAATTATTAAGCAATTAGCTCAGAAATGAATTTTCCTAATAGGTTTGAGTTTGAGTCAGTTTTGATTCTGTCATTTATCGCCATATATATGTCTAAAAAAACATTCTATAAATGTGCAGATGTGACTATGGCATATTCATGATTGCATTTCCCGATTGCTTGCTTAAGTGTCGACCGTTGACCGTCACAAATGCACGGATGTGGTACTACCAGTCAAAATATTGTCGTTGATATTTATGCTCGGCAATGGAGGCTCGATGGCTACAAAGTATCAGATTACGAAGTGAACTTGTTTTCGTGATAAAAAAAATGTGAGAGGAGACTCCCTTTTTTTCCACATGAATGTACACACTGAGATTTAGTGTTATGAATTTAATATAACAGTTACATTGTATATAGTCTGTAAACATTTTGGATTGGAAAGAAATGAATGGAATGCAATGTAATGATATGCTGAGTCAATTGAAAGAAGTCTTCGGGTCCTGCAATTTGAACATGTTCAAGATGCGGTTCTTACAATGAATAGACTAGATGTATAATTCCTCATTCACCAATGGACTTCAATGTTGGGCCAATTCCCAGGCTGGTTTTTTTTCTTTGTCTATAGATGTATTTGTTAATAATAAAAGAATAAACGATGCAAGCAAACATCACACATAATACACATTTTTTTTTGTGGTTCCCTTGATATTGATGTATTGGTTGAATGCCTGTGAAGTTTCAGTGTACTATGCACAACAGGTCCCAGCATTAGGGAGACATTCAAAAGTATACAGCACACAAGTGATCCAATTATGTGGGCAAACACGTTTGGATATGTCCAAGTCATTAATACAAAAATCAAACAAGAATCGTTACTTCTTGAAGAATGGATGCAACTTGGGTTTATATTTGTTCAATTTTTTGACACCACTTAGCTATGGACTGCTCAGCAACTGTTCGATTTTGCAAATTGGACTGATTTACCAGACCAATTTCGTGTTTTCAATTACAGTTTTAGAATCACCCCCATTACAACTGATTATGATCTATACTTCTTCACCATTGGCCAAAGCTAAAAAAAATTAATAAAAAAAAAGAACTTTATACTGTATTGGCGATCAAACAAGAATCACTTTGTTACCCTCTTGGGCCAAATCCCAGATAGCCCAAAGGTTCGAACCCTTACAGTAACGGTTCGAACCTTCACTTAGTTACCCTCCTGGGCCAAATCCCAGAGAACCCAAAGGTTCGAACCCTTGCACTAAGGGTTCGAACCTTCGGTTGTTTGTCATCCTGGGCCAAATTCCAGAGAGCATTAAGGTTCGAACCCTTGCACTAAGGGTTCGAACCTTCACTTCATTGCCATCTTGGGCCAAATTTCAGAGAACACTAGGGTTCGAACCCTTACACATAGGGTTTGAACCGTCACTTATTTCCACTCCTGGGCCAAATCCCAGAGGGCACTAAGGTTCGAACCCTCTAAGAGAGGGTTCGAACCTTTGCCTTATTCACTTCTTCGGCCAAATCCCAGATAGCCTAAAGGTTCCAATCTTGTTCTTTGAATTAAAATTATGAGAGTTTGTTATTAAAATTATGAGAGTTTGTTTTGGCGCATTCCAGAAAACACTGAAATCGTTCATGTAGGGTTTGATATAAAAATGATGTTGTTCGATAGAAGAGGGGTAGAACCGTCCGAAATCAAGGTACAAACACCTAAATGTACATATATGTGTATTTCTGATCAAATTCATATAATACAAATGTACGGACACTTTCTTGGTAAAAGTCCCAAGAATAATGCAAAATTACAACGATTTGGAAGTTAAATATACAAAAAAATTGTTGTTCCAAACATTAAGTTCATTACGGCATTTTCATCCAAAAGCATACGTTAATTACAAAGATTTTGTCGAAACATATATTGTTAATTAGGGCTTGATTTCATCATTGTCAGAACTTTATAGATTTGGAGGTTTGGGAGTTACAGCCTATCAGCATTCAGCAGCCAGCTTCTCTTGAAAATCTCAACCAATATCTTCCGTCGATAATACGGAATGTTAACTTGGGTGAACCTTATCGGGCGACAGTGTATGCAGTGCTCTGCGTATCCAATCGCAAAGAAACCACAGTCCGTCCCATTTTGTTGATATGGGATATCAGTCTTTGTCACAGAAGTCCAAACCCAAGGCTCACCCCATTCGTAATCTTCAAATCGCTGTGTCAACCACAATCTCTGTTTACAAATTGAAAAAAAAAACAGTCAAAGAATGATTTTGAATGCAAAAGGGTAATCCATGAATAATAGGGACACCACAAGTGGGTATTGTACTCACGAAACTGTCGCAAATGTTCTGACGATAATGGTCGCTTTTCGAGCTATTGTAGAATTCCCAGCGATTTTCGTCCGTATAACCGACAAGAAGAGTGAAATGATTGTGCGCGTGTATGACATAAACGAGGGTCCTACACTCTTTTGCATCCCATACTCTTGATCCATCCGGGCCAAACGCAGCATCATCTCCGGTCTTCTGTTTCCCTTGCCATCAACTCTATAAAAGAAAATAAAAGATGCAATTTACATTAGAACATATAAAGTGAAACAGTGGAAGATGTAGACAGTATCAGATGTAGACAGTCATGACACATACAAAAAATGGTTGAAGATGTCCAGAAGTTATCCAACTGATTTAAGACAATAGTAAGTAAGAACAATAGAGCAAGATGAGGTCAGGACTTAAACTTTGTTTATTATCATATATTAGTTAATCAAATCAATATAACTGCATGCTTCTTTACTTTCTATATTAATTTAGAGTTTAAAAGAGAAGACCATGGTAAACATCACATTCATCAATGTACAAATACTTGTATATGTCAAAATGTAATGATGTGATTTACACATATGCTTGGGTCAACCAAATATGCATCTTTGCATCTGCTCCTAATACAATTGAAGTAATAATGAATGACGTTCGTGTCCAACAGCGTGTCCTCCTCCAATAATGCATACAGTGTGTCACTCTTGACCATCGAGCATATAGCATCCAGTTCCGTCTTCCTGTAATCGAAAAAGGAATAGCATTAAGGGTACTTATAGAATTGTAGTACTTGTCCATAACTAGTAATGTGTGCATACCTACCTTGAATTGTAGTACTCGTAGAAACCATCGAGTATCTCCTTGTCCAGCTCCGATAGGACACATTCAGACTGAGTTATGGAATGTTGAAATCCTATTAACTTGTCTGGAATTTTTCACGTCCTAGGTAAATGTGTAAGCCTCCACACAAGCGACTCAATGGTTGTAGGCGAACGGCCAACCACAATGGATCGCTCGACCACCGGTGGTGGAGTTATGAACACTTCAGGACAAGGCGAAACGGAGAAGAGATCCTCGATTGGTACATTGCTAACTTCTTCATAAGGTGGAGTAATGTAAACAAACTGATCATTCAACTTGGGTTCTTGAACATGGTTCTTAGGGGGTGATGCATTCAAATGAGAATCATCAATGTTTAGTGCTTGTGGCTGTGGATTTCGTCCTCGATTTTTCTTCTTCGCCGGACTCTTCGAAGCGGGGTTTTTGGATACAGCATGCCTGGGCGTGAAGACCTATGTAAACATCAGGATATAAGAGAAATAATTTGTGGACATAATTTCATCTCATAGAAAAACACAAATTCAATATTCTCATGGCATTATTTCATCTGTAGATGAGCAAAGATTAAAGTGTGCCATTATTCATTGAACCTTCTATAATACAATTCTATATTCATTAGTAATAAGGCAAGTGAAGTGATACTTCATATTGAGAAAATAATTGAGGACATAAAGGTCAATAAGTGTTGCTTACGCTGGTTTGTTGCTTACGCTGGTTTGTTGCTTACGCTCTAATGTGAACTTTCTAATGTCTGTACAATCTGTTACAATGGAAAAAGTCATTTTGACTTTAATAGCTACTTGTTTGGTTCTCATTGGTGGAGTTGATGGAGGAAGAACCCTTATAGATTTGGAAATAAGAAGGCAACTAAAACAACTCAACAAGCCAGCAGTGAAAAGCTTTAAGGTGGTCATCTTGGTTTCAACATTTGTGTTATTTTTCTCTCAAAATGAGTGTCCTACTATGAACCAGTAGAATAGATTGGTTGACTAATTCTTGAACCAAACATGTAGTAATCAATTTTTACATGACTTTGTTGCCATGCATGTGATTGGGTAAAGTAAAATAGCTAGGACCACCTGAGGATGAGATACACCAAATGGTTGGTCTTCCAATCAAAAGGTGCTGCATCAACCACAATGTTTTCTTCTCTTTTTTAATTAAAAAAATTATTGTATGAAATCACCTGTTGGCTGATGTGGTGTCTCTTGATTGAAAACATTGCATTTTGTGAGAGCCAGGGGATCTAGACTCAAAGTGAACTCGCTATGTTTCGATCCATCTTAATTTTCTAAACCCTGCCTGGGGGCTGGGATCTAAGAATCCCACAACAGGGAAAGAGGAGCCCACACTACTGTAATAAAAAGTTACAAAACTCATATGATAGTGCAATGCAAATCAGATTTAATATGAATCATTTCAAGCTTATAATTTGCCATTATTTACTAAACCTTTTGTCATTGGCATAGCCTACGATGGTTCACCCAATAATAATGAGATAGGTTTACCTAAAGTTTACAAGAGACTTGTTCATAAAGACAACAAGACCCATCTTTCTTTTTCTTTAGATACACTTACAAAAAATATATATATATAATTCCACCAAGCAGCAAAAAATCTCTAGTATAAATTATGTGAGATTAAAAGTCTCCTACTCTAACTTAATAGTATAAAAAGGATCAGAAAAGAGGATTTCGTGCATTAGTAGGAAATGAACTTGTGCTTCTATTGAAGTTCTTTACATCTTTTCAATTGGAATGAATCATCATGGGGGCCTCTTCACATCTATTTAGAAGTTGATGCTGGTAAGTAGTTTTCAAATTCATAAATCTGAATTTTTATGCACTAATTGTTGACACCAAAAATGTCACTTTACCTCTTCAAGATCCAAAGAGCTACATGAAGTCGCAACCTACCATAAATAGGCAATGCTACTTCCAAAAAATCAAATCTTGTCAGGATCAAACAAAAACTGCAAGATCCTTCAAGACAGCCAAAAGAGGAGTACACAAGAAGTTTTGGGCCATTTCAAAATCATTTTGGCCTAACTTCGCTTCTCCGGCAGCTGAAAAGGAGCTCCCGGCGGTGAAAAGCATCGGAGACACCAAATCTTCGATCAGAGCCGATGGATGGTCTCAAAATACATCCAAAAGGCTCCACGTCAAGTTCCGAGTCAAACCGACAATGTTTGACCCTACATCAACCCTCGAACAGCTAAATCAAGCCTCTCGGCGGCAAGAACCACGAGGCCATCACTCATCAAATAGAGCACATGGACGGCTTCAGAATGCTTACAAAGGGCTACACGTCAAATTTCAGGTCATTTCGACAAACATTTGACCATACTTTGACGCTCGGAAGCCAAATCAGGCCTCTCGGCGGCGAAGCTCCCCGGGATCATCGTTTCCAAGATAGAGCCTATGGATCATCTTAAAATGACTCCAATAGGTTCCCCGTCAAATTTCAAGTCAATCGGACATCGATTGACCGCACATCAAGCCGCGACGTCTTCATCGCGATAAAAACAAGTCTACTAGTGATAGGACCCCAAACGGCTTCAAAAGTCAAACAAAAGCCTATGGTTGGTCTTATTTAGTGCTCATCATGCTTCACCTCAGATTTCAGGTCATTCCGACATCGTTGGCCCAGTTTCAGCTTCTGACGGAAAATCGGCAGCTCTGCCCGACAAAGTCTTCGGCTTTCTCAGAAAATTGGAAACTTTGCAAAATAAAATGCAAGGATTCTCATCAGGTTTTCTACAGGGAAATCAGGCCAATAAGTGATAAAAAATGTCAAGGAAAAATACAGAAGAAAAAAGAATCGAAAAACAGCAAAAACGAACACAAAACGGGACAAAAAGGGGGAAAATCCCTCCAGGGTCACAGACCCCTGCGACCCTGGAACCTGGGATCGCCGGGTGGACCCCGGAAACTCCGTTTTTTTCCATTTTTTCGCTATTCGAAGCGTCCAACCTCTGGTATTTTCCAAAATTCATACTTTTGAGACACCAAATCCTTTGACATCCGTCTAAATCATAGGTCAATCATCAAGAGTATCGAAATCAACATTGATCGCCAACCGGTCAACCAAAAAAAGTGTGCTTTCTACCCGACCGATCGAGAAATCGACAGGACAGATGGCACCGACCCGCTGTTGGTAAACAAAACATGAAATTACATGGTCATCTGATGCCGATCTACATGAAGATCCATCATTGATCATCCCCAGAAAAATCCTACAAGACGAGGCACGGCCAGCGACTCTTGAACTGCTCGGCGACCACTTAATACGATTAATTGACTAGCTTTATTACAGTCATTAATCCATTTCTTTGGACGACCCAATCAGAGCAAGCATTCGGGAGTTATAAGTCAAGATTTTCATGGCATTTAACCCATGAAACTCCTCCCATCATGGCGATTAAAGGTGATTAAAAGCCCTCAATCTCCTCCGGCCAATCAGAAGCCAAGAAAAAGGAGTTACAAAATAAAGAATTCAATCTTGTAACTCCTCCCTTTATGTAGCTTTATGAAAATTAAGGCTCATAAATCCTCCTAAATGGCTACCTAAAAGCCTATAAATAGGAGAGCATTCTAAAGAATTCCAGATCGGAAAAATCACAGAGATCATCGGAAAAACAAGAAAGATCCCAGTTTAGAAAAAAGCACAGAAATTCAAAGAAAGAAAGATAGAAAACTCTGCGGAAGTTCTACACCAACACCGCTACAAGGTGACAAAAGTCCCTTGGGGGGTACACCCCCCCCCACCCCAAGGTCCTTGCCTTCTCCTTCTGCCTCCAATGGCTTAGACGTGGCTTTTCAGCCCGTCTGCTTAGTTTTTTATTGGACATAGGACCTCCTTTTGGTCTTTGTCCTCTAAAAACCTGAGGTTATAGCCAAGCCAAACGAATCAATAGCATCCTCTGTTCTTATCTGCATGGATGATGGCAAAGTCCACATATGGCTTGCGACCGTCAATCTGAACGGGTCCTCCACAATCTCCTGAGAAGTTAGATCCTCCTTTTCTTGCTTTTCGTTGTAGTTTGTATTTTTTCAAAACAGACAAAAATCACAACTCTTGTCTTTCATTATTGATAAGGATTGTAAATCCGCTATAAACGCCAAAATCGGCTATTAACGCCAAAATCGGCTATAAATGCCAAAAAAATCGCCTTTCACGGCAAATCAAGAAAATGTCTTTTTTCTTAAATATATGTGCAATGGAAAACTTGAAAGAAGTTGATTTCTTTTTTACTTGCGAAGGTTGATCTCCGGATCACCACTTGCAATTCCAAGTAAAATAGAAAATCTGGCACACCCACACAAAAGAAATGTTGATGCGCGCATCTGCCCCCCTCCGGTTATGAAAGGGCCGGACCCAAACGGACTCCCACGTCCGCCGACCTCGGTAGAACCGAGCGAGCAGAATGCGCCGGTCCATCAAGCTGGCACACGCGGTGGGACTCGTTCATTTGAGAACACGATGCTAGAAATGAAATATTTGCATATCATATCTATTGTTCTATGCTTATATTTCTTTTCTTGATTCCTTGGCTACTTTCTAATTGGTGGCCTATGTTGGATTCCACATCTAAAAAAAATGAGATGAGATTTTTTTTTTGGAAATTTCTAATTCTTTGAATTTATTTCCACTCTCTTTTCAACAAAAAACAAGAAATCAGATTTTTCATTTTGGATTCAAAATTGAGAAACCTTGATCCTTTCCTATCGTTCATCGTGCTTGCAGAAATGTTGAGCCTGTTCGACTAAGGTTTTGGGCCATCGTTTCTCTTCGATGAGTTCATTAAAGATCTAAAAAAAAATCAGATTTTTCATTTTGGATTCAAAATTGAGAAACCTTGATCCTTTCCTATCGTTCATCGTGCTTGCAGAAATGTTGAGCCTGTTCGACTAAGGTTTTGGGCCATCGTTTCCCTTCGATGAGTTCATTAGAGACCTAAAAAAAATCAAAAAATCAAATTTTTCAGTTTGGATTCAAAATTGAGAAACATTGATCCTTTCCTATCGTTCATCGTGCTTGCAGAAATGTTGAGCCTGTTCGACTAAGGTTTTGGGCCATCGTTTCTCTTCGATGAGTTCATTAAAGATCTAGAAAAAAAAAACAAAAAAAATCAGATTTTTTATTTTGGATTCAAAATTGAGAAACCTTGATCCTTTCCTATCGTTCATCATGCTTGCAGAAATGTTGAGCCTGTTCGACTAAGGTTTTGGGCCATCGTTTCTCTTTGATGAGTTCATTAGAAAAAAAAATAATAAAAAAAATCAGATTTTTCATTTTGGATTCAAAATTGAGAAACCTTGATCCTTTCCTATCGTTCATCGTGCTTGCAGAAATGTTGAGCTTGTTCGACTAAGGTTTTGGGCCATCGTTTCTCTTCGATGAGTTCATTAAAGATCTAGAAAAAAAAAACAAAAAAATTTAGATTTTTTATTTTGGATTCAAAATTGAGAAACCTTGATCCTTTCCTATCGTTCATCATGCTTGCAGAAATGTTAAGCCTGTTCGACTAAGGTTTTGGGCCATAGTTTCTCTTCGATAAGTTCATTAGAAAAAAAATAATAAAAAAAAACAAAAAATCAGATTTTTCATTTTGGATTCAAAATTGAGAAACCTTGATCCTTTCCTATCGTTCATCGTGCTTGCAGAAATGTTGAGCCTGTTCGACTAAGGTTTTGGGCCATCGTTTCTCTTCGATGAGTTCATTAAAGATCTAAAGAATATATATATATATATATAAAACAAAAAAAGACATAGACCACTAAGGTTAAACCAACTGCGTTCTTTGATCATGGTTGATTCAAGAAAAGCTTTGTCCAGAGTGTGGAGACAGCTTGACTGTTCTAGGCAAGGGTCCTCCAAACGGGTTCATTAAGTAATCCTACCCTTACCTAGGGGCAATTCTATCAATCGAGATTTCATAAGACCGGGTTAGGAGGCCTATGTGTACTATCTCGTCTTTTAAATAAAATTTTTTCAAAAATGAAAATTTTAAAAATAAAAATTTTAGAATAAAAAATAAAAAATAAAAATTTTCAAAAAAAAAGTCTTAAAAAAAATAAAAAAAATAAAAAGATTTCTTTTAAAAAAAAATCTTCAAAAAAAAAAACTTCCGTCATTTTGGGTTTAAATTGGAGAAATCTTGGCTTTCTCCTTTCTGAGCACTGGCGCTCGTGGAAATCGCTGAGCCCGTGTTCAGATTGGAGTACCTTTTGCTCTCTTTGATGAATCCGATATTGGCCTTTCAAAAAGAAAAAACTCGTCATTTTTGGATTCAGATCCAAGAAATTATGGTTCATTTCCTTCTGAATACTGGCGCTCGCGGAAATCGCTGAGACCGTATTTGGATCGGAATACCATCTGCTCTCTTTGATGAATCCAATCTTAACCTTTCAAAACAGGGAATCTCATCTCATGGATGCGGTCTCCAAACATTTGTGTCTAGCGGTACTAGTACGCCCTTTCAGGGTCTACTGTATTCGCGACCGGCACATTTGTAACTCCAACTTTATATTCTTCTTACCTCGAGCAAGCTTTGATTCTCGATAAGTCGAATTTAAGTTCACAATTGCTTCTAGCAGTCAATGGGATGCTCATTCTGGGCTTACCATACCTGCAATCAGAACAATTGTACCCTCTATGGCGTTTTGCCTTCTTCATATTGCTTGGGTCATCTCCCTCGAGCAATTTGAAAAGACAAAACCATAGAGCTTCCCATTTATGATCATTATATTCTTGTGATTACTAATGGATGTGGTCTTGCTACAAGAAAATTTTTGAAAAAAACTAACAATGGCAGCATCGCTTACCTTTACTTTCGATGAGAGCAAGCACCAACTCATGCTTCAACAGAAGCAAACCACGCACAGCTACAAGCGCCCCATCAGCTGCCGAAGCGTTAACTCCCTCGATAACTCTCTGAACCCCGGGTCGACCTTGACTCCCCGGATTATTGTCTTTGGGATGCCGGGACCATTCCCACTTCCCGAGGAACAAACTGCTGCTTCCAAGAAGCAGAAACTCGCCTCTCAACGTGTCACTACCGTGACACCAAAGGCGAGCACCAGAAGGCCCGAAGCCCGTGGCAGCCGCACGAAGCCTCAAACCTCAAATGACCAGGTCTATCCCAAGACTTGGTCCCCAAGACCTTCACCAAAACAAAGAAGGTCCCAAACATCCACCAAACCGGCATTCCTGGCCCCACTCAAGGAGAACCAGTTCTACCCTCTTGCCTACATGAAAGAGGAGAGACCCATCTCCAATCTGACTCTCAAGTCAACCTAGCATGTGCCGGCTTGTTCCTACAAGCCCAAAATCAAGTCATGCATCACAAGGCCTCTGCAAACACCTGCTAAGGCCTACAAACTTACAGCGGCCGAACTCCAAAAATTCAAAGCTTCGCTGCAACAGGTGAAGGACAGGGTTCGCATCCTGTCCTTGCCCAGCTACAAAGAAGACAGGCTCGGCTGCTGCGCCCGAGGGAGCACATCCTTCATCATCAAAGCCCAGCCAGAGCTGACCGAAGCTCAAGTTGCTCGTCATATACGCCGCCGCGCGTCGTATCGGCAAAAGAGACTAGAGAAGCAAAGGACCCAGCCTCCTACAATTCAAGTCTCTCCCAAATGGGTCAAAAAAAATAGACCCAACCAAGTTGATGCTGTCCATATGGTTGGAAAAACCAGAAGATGCCAAAAGTCAGCATCCAAAATCCATGTCCGACGTCCGATGACCCGCAGCATCTCTAGGACAAGAAGACACTCAGAAGAATCCCCTGCTCCTTCAAGCAAAGAACGGCAGAGTGATCCTTCCTCAAGCTCTTTTTCAAAAAGAATGAGCCCCAGCTTAGTCACAAGGACAGTTTCTTTGTTCGAATCACGAAGGATGAACGTCTTGGCTACAAATTCTGAGCCACCACCCCGCAATCCACCTCAAGATGATGCGATCACCTGCATCCAGTAGTTGGAATAGGGCCAGCAGAGGATTGAAACTTTGATGGAAAACCTTCTCCTCGCCTTCCAAAATCAGGCGAACAATGAACCTCCTTCGAATCATCAAGATGATGAGGTAAATAAGGAAGAAAATGAGTCACGCGCCCTTACCAAAAAGGACGTAGACAGTATCCTCGCAAAAGCAAAAGAAGAGGATATACTCCAGGAGCATGGAATCAAGCCACCATATCCCTTATGGATGGACTCGGTCCCGTTCCCCACAAAATTCACGCATCCTACTCTCCAAACATATACGGGGAAAGGATCAGCCAGACAGCACGTCATCCACTTCATGATCCTGACGGGAGCTATCGCGGATCAAGATGCACTCAAGATCCGCCTCTTTGTAAATACCCTAAAAGGTACGGCCTTCGATTGGTACTCCACTCTGCCGGAGGACTCCATCAAAAATTGGGCCATGCTAGAGACATGCTTCCTAACTCACTTCAAAGGTGAGGATCATCCCGCTACTATGGCTCAGTTGTGCAGCCTAAAACAGGGGGAGAATGAGTCAACATATGACTTCATTCACAAGTGGAAAGCAATGGCATACAAATGCTCTAATGTATTGCCACAAGCGTCGCTAGTCGACATCTGCCGAAACAACATGAGAGCTAGAATCCGCTCCATGATCATCGGCAACAAATCAAAAAACCTGGGAGAACTCCTAGAAGGTTCCATGGAAGCTGAAACGGTGATTAAAGACCTCAACAATCAGAAATCATCAAGAAAAGAGCCAACCGCCATTGCAGCCTCTAAACCAAAGAAGAAAAAGGTCCTCAATGTGCAGACCAAGTCAGCTCTCAGCCACCAAAGAAAGCTGAAAACAAAGCTGTTGGTAAGAGACCTGAACTCTCATATGCCTTCAAAGAATGAGTAGAGAAGAAATACCCGTTTGATGAAGATGTTGATGAAATCTTCGGGGCTCTTGTGGCAAACGGCAAGCTCACCTTCCCTGAACCAAAAAGACCGGGTGATGTTGGCAAAACCAACGATCCTCGGTACTGTCCATACCACCAGATGATCTCGTATCCTCTCAATCAATGCTTCATTGTGAGGGAGAAAATAAATGAGATGTGGAAAAACGGAGTCATCACCTTTGACAAAAACTATGGGTCTGCCTTCGTCAACATGATGACATGTGGACAAACATCAAAATCACCGAAGAAGAAGATCACTACTTCTTTCAAGGTGATAAACTCAATCCAAGCGTTCGTGGAACTGGTTCCTTACCCGACACCAGACGGACAACCCATATGGGTACATCCCGATCTCCAGGAAGATGAAAATTGGGAGGTCGTGAAAACAAAGCCTACAGCTCAACAGCGAAGGCAGGCTAGGAAATATCTCCTCAAGCTCAAAAGGTAAGAGAAGACCCAGCCAAAACAAGAAGTCAAAGAAAAGGCAGAGGCTTCCTCTAGCGCTTCACTGAAGACAACAAAAACATCCCTTCCAGAGACTTCAAAGGGGATAAGAAAATTCACTCTTAGTGATTTCATGCCACCTCAATTCAAAGAAGCCACGCAGGAGGCATCATACTCTTGCAATTCGGTAGCTGGATTCTCCATTGATGGATACCAGTCCAGCGACATCGATGATGGATTCCAATCCAACTACACAGACGAGTGGGAGGAGTCCCTTGAAACATGAGAATATCTCTCCGATGAAGAATGGGTTCCTGAGAATCATCTTATGCCAGTAATCTAGTATAACCCCCTACAGCCACAAGGATCCTGGTCTGATGAAGAAGAAGACCAAGAGGCTGTATAAGAAAATGCTGTTGAACCAGCAACCCTCATTGCTCCAGTGGAAATCAACAATGTTGAGCCATAAAGAGATGATGAAGAAGAAGATTTGGCTCCCATGCCTCATCTTGAAGAATATGCAAGGATCTTGCAACATCTCGCTCTAGAACAAGAGCAAGACCGCGTCAACGAGCCTCCTCGCAATCCAGAGCCTGAAGTCCCTGAAGACCATCAGGTACATCGTCCCTTAACTCCTGAAAATGGAGAAAATTGCTGGATAGACGATCCTCTTACATCCGAGGATGAGTCTGACTCCGATCAGGCAACGTCTCCTATCAGAGCTTCCTATAATCTGATAATTCGGGATTATAACTCTTCCGAAGCATCGTCTGATGAGAGCACTTACACTCGGGCGACGCCTAGCAATGTATCTTCTGGAGCCACCTCATCTCACGTGACTTTCACTGAGATGACACCCTCTCAGGTTTCTTCTCCTGAGACTGTGACTTCAAAGTTCACACCCTTCCTGACTGAAGAATTCCCAACTATTGATGCTTGGGACGATGAATTGGTCAACGAAGAAGAAAGGTTGCTGGATGCTGTTCAGGACTTGTTCCCGGAAAATGCTCTGTGCAACACAATCACTGAGGATGGCAACTCTGCTGCTGATACACCCTCAGCAAATGAAAAATGACAGCCTCTTGATCCTGAAGACAATCTTCCAAACGAAGACCCTTCTCAAGAAGCTCTCGAAGTTGGTAGAGGCACCTGCTCTGGCCGGGACTACCACAAAAATTACAACCAATCTTCCTTTACATATGTAAATCCTTCGGGAAAAGATGTTGTAAGCGCCCCTAGTGGCAACAATGATGAACATGCAGGCCCTAAGGAGGCTTTCAAGTATGACTTGATTGAACACTTCAGGCACATACCTGCACGTCTGCACATCCTAGATTTGTTGCGAATGTCTCCGCACACTCGTGATAATCTCATTTCAAAATTACAAAAACTGAATGAGGATGTCAACAAACATGCCCCGCAAGTCCTCCAAATTGAAATGGATTACCAGGTCAAAAACTCAGAAGCTTCCTCAAAGCGAGAAAAGAAGAAAACTGAGGGATCATGCATTGAATGCCTCTCAGTTAAAAAAGCAGCCAGTGCAACCATCGCCATCACAAAGGACGACCTCCTACTTGGTGAAACAAGGCATAATTGACCCCTGTACTTCAAAGGGTAAATCAAGGAAATGCCTATGCACAGAGTTCAGATCGACCCAGGTTCTGCACTCAACCTCATCTCTACATCGGCTCTCGAAGAGTTGGGCATCCCACCCAGTAAGCTGAGCCACACATCTGTATCTATCTTTGGATACGATGGGAGTACTCAAAGGCCTATCGGCAAAATCAGGTTCAAGTTGCAGATCGGTGATCTTATTTATGAGGTCACTGTGTATGCAATAAAAATCCCTTCATGCTACAACATCCTTCTCGGACGCCCCTGGATCCATGAGAATGGCTACATCAATGCATCAAGTTTGTTGGTGATGACGGCATGATACATCGAGTCTTTGCGGACAAAAAGCCCTTCAAAGGTAAAGAAGTCCACTTTGCAGACTCACAAATGTATGAAGGTGAAAAAGAAGAAGAGGACAAGCACATAGCACCCTTTGCCGAAAATCTGCAGAAAGATGAAGGCAAGGCTCCTCAATAATCGCCGGAAGAAAACAAACCATCCGGTAAATCAGAAGAGAGCATTCAAACTCCCTTCATCATCTCCCTCAAACCTTCAAAGCCTTTGGTCATCACAACTAAAGTGAAGAAGGCAAAGCAAAAGTCTGGGGGCAAATTTGTTGTCTCTTTCGTGTCTATCATGCAAGATACGGATTCGGATTCAGAGCCAGAAGATGACACATCATCAAGCCAAGCTGACGCTCAGCAAGTTCAGCCTACTCTTACTCTAATAGAGACAACTTCTGACATAGAAGATCCTACGTCAGCTTCCTTCGTTGTTCCAACAACTTCAGCAAAGGAAAAGCCGATCTTCTTCCATAGATCGGATGCTTTTTCATCAAATTCCATGCTTGAACCTTTCCAAAATGAAGGTATGCCTCAACTATCCTTATATAGTTCTGTGGCACAAGCTATTATGAAGAAAATGGGCTATGACGCTCAAAACCCAGTCGGTTTGGGAGAAGGCCACGGTATTCTCACGCCATTGGGGCCCATCTTGACCAAAAGCCAGCTGGAAGATTGGAGATTCTACGGCTATGTAGAAAAGTCTTCACACGGGTTAGGGTATGATCCTGACACTCCCATGAGACAGTTGACACAAAGGCTTAAAAGTCAATATACTGACCAAGCCTCAACATCTCAAGTCCATGAAGACATCGATCTCCCTGGATATCTCTTTGATAAGTCACCTGACAAAGATCCAGGAAGCTCATCCAATTGGCACGATTTCTCTGAAAATGAAGAGGAGTTGTCCGATGGCACAGACATGTGGTCTTCTGACCCAGAAGAACCCTCATCTCCAAAAGAAGTAGCCTACTTCGACCCGGTTTCAACAGGCGATTGGGATCATCTCATAGCAAGCCTTGGGAAAATTGCCGATCAAGAAGACCCGTGGAAAGGAACAAAACCTTGGTCTGGAAAAGCCCTTGAAACCCCAGAAGGTTTCGTTGAGCTCGAAGCCTCCGAAAATATTGTGGAGGAACAACTTTCGAACCTTCCAACAGAAGATCCTATTCAAAAGATAGACTTGGGAACACCAGATAACCCACGTCCTGTATTCATAAGCAAGAATATAAAGGATGATGAGTTACCTGAGTATATAGCCTTTCTTCGTGAGTTCGTTGATTGCTTTGCATGGTCTTATGCTGAAATGTCTGGCTTAGACCCCAAAATAGCGGTCCACAAACTCAATCTTCAAGAAGACATCAAGCCTGTCAAGCAAGGCCAAAGAAGATTCCGTCCAGATGTGATGGATAAAATTGAACAAGAAGTCCAAAAACTCAAAAGCGCCGGCTTCATCCGTGAGGAACAGCATCCTGAATGGTTGGCCAACATTGTCCCCGTGACAAAGAAAAACGGGCAGATCAGGGTCTGTATTGACTATAGAGACTTGAATGGTGCATGCCCTAAAGATAAATTTCCGCTCCCCATACCAGAGGTAATGATTGATAATACCTATGGATTCGAGCGAATGACATTCATGGATGGTTTCTCTGGCTACAATCAGATAAAGATGCATCCTGAGGATAAAAACATACATCCTTTCGGACCCCATTTGGCATGTATTGCTACACTGTCATGCCATTTGGTCTGAAAAATGCTGGTGCCACATATCAGAGGGCTATGATGAAGATATTCCAAGATATGCAGCACAAGACAGTTGAATGTTACGTTGATGACCTCGCCGTCAAAAGCAAAAGAAAAAAAGATCATCTCGAAGACCTTCGAGAAGTCTTCCTCCGGCTTCGCAAACACAAACTGCGAATGAATCCTTTGAAATGCTTCTTCGGCGTCTCGTCGGGTAAGTTCCTCGGATTCCTAGTTCGGAAAGCTGGAATAGAGCTTGACCCCATAAAAGTCAAAGCCATTCTAGAAATGCCCTCTCCAAGAACCTTGAGAGAACTCAAAGGCCTTCAAGGGAGATTGGCCTACATCAGACTGTTCATCTCCAATCTTTCGGGGAAATGCCGTCCATTCTCCCGGTTGATGAAAAAAGGTGTAAACTTTGTCTGGGATGCTGACTGTGAGGCTGTTTTCCAAGATATCAAGTCATACCTGACAAAACCTCTAGTGTTAGCTGCTCCTACCACTGGAAAACCATTCATCTTGTACACAAGAGCCCTTGATCACTCTTTGGGAGGTCTGCTTGCATAAGAAAATGATCAAAGAAAAGAAGCTGCTCTATATTACCTCAGCCGCATGCTAGTAGTGCAGAGCATCACTACTCTCCAGTCGAAAAAGAATGTCTTGCAGTGATGTTCGCCGTACAAAAGCTACGTCACTTCTTGCTTTCTAACACAGTCTACGTGGTCTCGAGGGTCAACCTCCTGAAGGTCCTTGTCATAAAGGCAGGTTCTCTCAATGCTCGACGGGCAAAATGGTCCATCCTTCTGTCACAATTTGATATTAGGTATGTACCACAAAAGGTAATCAAAGGGCAAGCTCTAGCGGACTTCCTCACAGAGCATCCATTGCCTAAAGATTCTCCACTCAGAGATGGTCTCCCAGACGAAACAGTCTACAATGTGGAGACTTTCTCACAAAATGCTTCTTGGGACATGTACTTTGACGGTGCAACCAGGACAAATGAAAAAAGACAGCTGATCTCGGGAGTTGGCATCCTCTTTGTTAGCCCCGACAAATACATGATTCCTCACGCTTTCTCGCTACTGGAATCATGCACAAACAATGCAGCTGAATATCAAGCTCTGATTCTAGGATTGGAACTCGCCATCGAATCCGATATCACCATGCTGGAAATCTTTGGAGACTCTCAACTAATCGTCAACCAGATGAATCAGAAATTTGAAGTCAGGAAGCCAGATTTGCTCCCTTACTACAACAAAAAGCACAATCGCTTCTGCAAAAGTTTGACATCTGTCACATCACCCACATTCGTAGAGGTGAAAACATACGCGCAGATGCCCTGGCTGGACTTGCCGCATCTATGGAAATCCAAGAAGGGGAAAATATGCAAATCACAGTGTACGAAAGAAGAATCCTTCCTCCTTTTAACACACATCAAGCAGTTGCTAAATGCCACCAAGTGGTTGGAAGTCGGATTTCAATCCTTCAAACTTCAATCGGCGACTGGAGGGATCCGTTCATTGATTACATTATGTTCGGAATCCTACCTGAAGGTCCAAAAGAACGGGTAAGCATCCAAAGGCGAACCCCAAGCTTTCATTTGGATATTCCTTCAAAAATCCTTTACAGGAAATCCTTTAAGAGAGTACTTCTACGCTGCTTGTCACAACAAGAGGCTGAAGAAACACTCAAAGAAGTTCATGCTGGTCTTTGCGGAGCTCATCAGGCTGGTCCCAAGCTCTTTGATCGGATAAAAAGGTTAGGTTATTACTGGCCTACCATGGTAGCCGATGCAATGCAATTTGCTAAGCGCTGCCAACAATGCCAAGTTCATGGAGATTACATTTACATGCCTCCAGAATGGCTACATCCTACAGCGATTTCATGGCCTTTCGAAGCCTGGGGTATGGACATCATAGGTCCTATTTCTCCCCCTTCGAGCAAGGTGATCGCTTCATCTTCGCCGCTACGGATTATTTCTCCAAGTGGTCAGAAGCATTTGCGTTCAACGAAATGAAGACCTCATCAGTCCTTCAGTTCTTGCGCACCAACATCATTTGTCGTTTCGGCATACCAAAAGATTCGTCCATGATAACGGACCACAATTCCGGGATCATCGATTCTACAGGTTCTGCGACAAATACAAAATCCAAAGCTGTCCTTCGACTCCATACAATCCAGCAGCAAACGGAGTAGCAGAAGCTTTCAATAAGACACTCTGCAAAATCATAAAAAGAAATAGTCTCTAGTCACAAAAGAGACGAGCGACAAACTGTCTGAAGCTTTGTGGGCCTATCGAACCACCGTTCGAGGACCAACCCATAGCACACCATTCTCCTTGGTCTATGGATGCGAAGCTGTCGTGCCCTTGGAAGTACAAATTCCTTCCTTGAGGGTATCTTTGGAAAATGACATGACACAAGAAAGCAATGTCAAATTGCGACTCCATGAGCTGGACAATCTCGATGAGAGAGGGCTCGAAGCTCAACAAAGCATTGAACTTTACCAAGCACGCATGGCAGGATCTTTCGACAAAAGGGTCAGGCAACGCGCCTACAAAAAGGGTGACTTGGTTCTTGCAGTAAAAAGACCAATGGTCTTCACTCACAAGTCCAAAGGCAAATTTGAGCCAAAATGGGAGGGACCCTACGTCATCGACAAGGTTTTCTCCAACGGCGCATACGCACTCCTAAATATGGAAGGTGACAGATGTGTGCTGCCCATCAACGACAAGTTCTTAAAGCGGTACTACCCTTGAAGACTTACCCAACTGGGTAAGAGCAATGCCTGTACGGCCAAAGCCGGTTTCCAGGTACACGCTCGCTAAACCCACCTTTTTTAGAATTTTCATGTCAAATGTCGAGATTTCTAGAAATTTAAACAATGCTTACTTTCATCGTTTCATTGTTCAAAAATCCAAGTTTAGGAACCTTTCCCTAACTTGACCAAAATTTTCAACCCTTGAACTCAAAATTCATGGTTTGAAACAAAATCCAGATTCAGGGATTTCCACCCTAGTCCACCCTACCTTTTACCGCCTAAATGGTTTTAGGTCAAAACTCATGACCATCGTGTCTTTAAACAAAAAAAAAGGTTTTTCAAAAAAGCCGCGGTGAAGCGACGCTTAGTCGATACTCGCACAAATCAGAAGCATGCGAACCACGTTCGACTCTTCCAAAATAGCAGGGAAGCGACATTTCATTGATACTTGCAAAATCCAAAACCGTGGAGATGTAACATTTCAGTTGATATCCACAACCCAAATCTCAAAGGTTCGAAAAAACCTAAAAAACCATGGAGACGCGATATTTCAGTTGATATCCATGACCCAAAGGTTCGAGAAAACCACAAATTTCAAAAAATCATGCGGAAACGACATCAATTCAATACCCGCAAAACCAAAATTTTTGAAAAGCAAGGATCCATCATTCCATCGATACTTGCACCCAAATCCGCGAGGATGCGACATTCCATCGATACTCGCAACCGAATGAGCAAGGATGCGACATTCCATCGATACTTGCAAGAACATTTAGCAGGGAGGTGACTTTTAGTCGATACTTTCATTTTTGAAAATCAAACCGGCTATAAATGCCACAAAACGGCTATAGATGCCACCAAAACAGGCTATAAATGCCACAAACTGACTATCAATGCCACAAAACAAAACCGGCTATCAATGCCACAAAAGAAAAAAAATTGGCTTTCAAAAAACCCGGCTATAGATGCCACCAAAACTGGCTATCAATGCCACAAAATCGGCTTCCATGCCACAAACAAAAATCTGGCTTTCATGCCAAAACAATCATTTGACAAAAGATTTTCACAAAATGACAAGCTTTTGATCAAATCCCATTTAGCAATTACTTTTATCACAAAAAGATTTAAGTGAGCGTAGGGAAAACAAAAAAAAAGCATCCCATTTAGCAGTTACTTTGATCACAAAAAGATTTAAGTGAGCGTAGGGAAAACAAAAAAAAAAGTACCAAAAAATGCATGTGGTACCAAAAAAAAAAGAAAGTTTTCACAAGCACTGCAAAAAAAAAAGTACCAAAAAAAATACATGTGGTACCAAAAAAAAAAAGAAGGATAGTTTCTGTTACAAAAATCAGGAGCTCAGCCAAAAATGGTCTCCAGCCAAGAGTTCAGCTCCTCAAGCAAACTTTTGGCCTCTGCCGTAAGGGATTCCAGGGCACGCTTCTTCAGGAACTTGCCATGAGATGCTGGGGTGGGCTGTAACCCTTCTTTCACACCGGGAAGCTTATCCCGAGCAGTTTGCCATTGTTTGTTCTCTTGAAACTTCCTTTCAAGGACACGATCAGCATCTGCAACCCGGCGAATCAGAGCACTCTCCCCGTCGCAAGCCTCTGTTATAGCAACCCACTTGGCAGCGACTTGTGCTTTTAAATGCTCAAGACGTTTCCTGGCCTCATTGACCTCCCTATCAAGGATGTTAAGTTCATGTGTCAGCCCAATGATGGCTAGCTCTTCTAAGTTCTTCTCTCAGACTATCTGCTTCCTGCTTTGTGTAGTCTCATTCAGGTCAGACTTAGCCTTATCAGCAGGGTCCAGGAATATCTCCTTGAAGAACTGGTCGTCAGTAAAACCCATGGTCTCAAACCACTTGTCACCCAGTGCAATGATCCTATCAACGATCACCCTGGCACCTGTGACATCCAGACCAGCCTCTTCGGCATCACTGAGAATCTCCTGCACATGCTGGATCATGCCAAATCCGGCATCCAAGTGCCCAGAAATGAGAGTCTCAATCAAGAGCTCAGAACCCGCACCACCACCTTCTTCGCAAAAAGAAGAGATGGCCCAGCTGAAGATTCGCCCAACTCCATTGGTCGGCTGCTCATGTCATCACCCGTTGGAAGAGTAACAAAAGAACTCTTTCCAATTGGAGCTGCTCGGGAAGGAATCTCAGCACGAGGTATCTCCTCAACAGTGTCAGAACTGGTCCCAAGAGTCTCTACCTCTGGATCGACCTCTGGCATCTCTTGCTCTGGTTCTGAAGGAAGCAATGAACTCTCCGCTGTCACCTCAAAACCTGCCAAAGAAACACAAAAAGGTATGAATATGATCCTGTTTGAAAATCATTATTAGGGTTATTACTACAAAATACCTTCTTCGACGACTGGCGGAACACTCTCTTCCTCCATGAACTTATTGGAAGCATCATCAACATTTGCGTCCATCGATGGTTCAAAGTCATCGGGATCCTGTGGCAAGTCAGCTGACAAGAAAAATGTTAGCAAAGCAAGTCGCAGACACAAAAAAAAAAAAAAACAAAAGAAGTTATACCAATTGGAGATTCTGGATTCACTCCAGATTCCCTCGGTTCTTCTTCAGGTGCCCCGATAGGATCTGTCACCACCTCATCGGTTGGAACCTCAGGCATCGCCAAATCTTCCTCTGCTAAAAAAAAGGAGCAGTAAGGAGAGAAAACAAATCAAGACATGGAAAAATCCCATGAAAAGAAATGGAAAGAGAAAAAGGAAGAACCATACCTTCACCAACGGTCTCTTCTTCTCGGCTTCTCTTCTCTGGAGGCTCGTCAGCATCCCCTAGCGCCTCCTCATTGATAGTAAGAGGTACTTCCAAGTTAGGAGAGTCCTTATGCTGCCCCTTGCTGCGATGATGAATCCTCCTCCTCTTACTCCTGCGGGCTCGCTTCTTAAAGGAACCCGCCCCGCTGTCAGAGTCAGGTTTCCCACTTGACTCCTCACGGATGGTCTACTCTTGCCAGTAGACTCCACGGAAGCTTGCCTTTGCGCCGCTTGCATCCAAGCACCAAGTTTGGCTTCCTCCTGTTCTAGCTGCTCTAAAGCCTTATCAGGTATTTCTTGAACAGCTTCAGAACCAATGACGCCCTGGTCACCGAGAAAGCCTATCTTATGCTTCTCTCCAGAAAGGAAGGCCCAAACTTCCTCTTGCTGGACGCCATCCGACTTTCCAAGGCCCTTTCCAGATGCCAGCTTCACATTAAGCTCCTTCTTGGAAAGCCCCCGATATGCCAAAAAGCTCTCCGCGAACCACTTCGCAAAGCCGGCAGTCCGGGAAGTCA
Source organism: Litsea cubeba (assembly GCA_012931725.1). Taxonomy (NCBI): domain Eukaryota; kingdom Viridiplantae; phylum Streptophyta; class Magnoliopsida; order Laurales; family Lauraceae; genus Litsea; species Litsea cubeba. The sequence continues at coordinate 98,533,135 of CM022946.1, read as the reverse complement.
ACAACACAGGATAAGAGATCATGGCTGTAGTGTCTTCGGCACTATAGAAAGCCCATGCATTTCTCCCGTCCTGTAAACCTCCAAAGAGCTTCACCATGCTTGAAGGCGCTCCAACAACGCCTTGAGAAAAGCCCAACTGCATAGCAAAGCGAGAGGGTACATACGGCTAGATGTCGACGAAAAGATGTCTGCGGTACACCATCGTGCCGACACGTATGCTGAAAAGCCATTCCTTCTCTGCGTTCGTCAAGGAGTAATGCCTTTCCGACCCCGCCCTGGTAGAGTCTCGGGAGGCACCAAAATCAAAAGCCTTCTTCCGCAACTCCGGAGAAAGCTTCACTGAAGACCGCCCCATCTCGACGTCCCTGAACCGTCGGATCCTCATGCTGGCAAACAAAAGTGATTCGGACACGGCTTTGCCCTTAGCCAGCCGAATCATCAGAGGATCATCATCCTGAGCGGCACCCAGCCGGTGGAAGCCAGGACAGTGGTACACGTACCACGAATAAAAGATGTGGGCTGAAAATACCCTATTCATAGGGAGCCCAAGCCGAACCAAAAAAGCAGCAGCCTGCAGTTCGGTACACAGGTAGGAGTAAAGAGCTGGCACCAAAGCAAGCTGTTCTCCAAACGCCATTTGAACGCTTCCTGGGTCACACTATCAGAAGGCTCCCTGCTATCAAAAAAGTTAGGGAACAAAGAGCTAGAACTCTTCCAACTGTTGGATCTAACTTTCAAGCCTTCCTTCTCCTTCAAAAAATCATAGAAGGATACGAGCTGAAAGTACAGAAGCCTAAACTCCTCAGACTGCTCCTCAAGGACGCTGTCGATTGGCATAAACTCCTCATAGAGTTTGCCAAGGATGGGCAATCCAGTAATGGCGCTCAGCTCCTTCAAAGAGAAACCAATCTCACCATTCGTCACAACGAAGGTATTGGTTTGTGGGAGGAGTGACTCCAGCATAGCCATGGAGGCCTCGTCGGAAAAGATCACGGTCTCCCTAAAGGCACGGACCGCATCAAAAATCCCGGCTTCCTTCAAAACGGTGCCACCAATCAGGAGGACACGATCAGTCCACGACTTCCACTCGGAGTCAGCATTAAAACGACCACGAAGCCGAAAAGGCTTTATCCAATTGCTGTCGTCACCGCTGAAAATACCAAGGCCCAGCAGTCTCAAATCGACCGACGGATAATCAGAGCCCTGGTAGCCGTTGGATGGCATCAGCAGGTCCATGTCAGCAGGCGACGTCTCCATATATCAAGGAGAACCGCCAACAAAAACCCCGGTCTTGATTACATTTGTCCTTCCCACCCAGCTTGGAGGATCTTCCCTCTTAGAGCACGTGGGGGCAAGGCTCATGATCGAGACGGTGCGATCAAATGTCGACCGGGTAGCAACAGTCTTTTTCTCACCATCTGCTGTGAAAGAGAACTGAAAACATCTCCTCTGGTATGTCATGTCATCACGGACGGCATCACCAAAGAAGAAGGTAGGCTTGGGTAAAACACTCTGATCTTCCATCACCCATGGACGACTGCTTACCATGATCTTATAGAATTCCTCTCCCTTGAGAGCGATCAGTCGCTGCCTCATCTCATCTCTGTTGAGGGAGTCGCAGTCTTCCAGATTTCTCTCAACATACTGGACCTTCTCAAAGGCCTGCTGAACGGCTGGATTAGAAGATCTAGCAGATCGACGAGGTACGCTTGTAGCAGGCTCTTTAGCCTTGTTCGTTCTAGAAGAACCACCTGCAAAGGATGGAAAAGAAAAAGATCAAACATCAAAATGATAGAATCTCGCTAAAAAAGACCTGGCGAAATTTTGACATGATGCCAGGGCAATTCCGAAGAAAAAAAACTATCCCGAAAGAAATAGAAAGCATGAAGATGGGCTCAACATTGCTGCGAGCTCCGAAACTCCAAACTTTTGAAACCTCAAAGTCTCCGCAAAATCAGGAAGGGCTCAACATCGCTGCGAGCTCCAAATTCCCAAATTTGCGAAAACTTTCAGGTATGCTATCACATCATGCTACAATTCAATTTACAAAAAAATATACATGCATGAACATCTTGGTTTAAAAAAAATGCATTATCATGATGAGCAAAAAAAAAAAAAGAAGAAAAGAAACTTTCTCAAAAAAAAAAAGGAGAAAGGAGAAAGAAAAAGAACAAAAAAAAGAAAAGAAACTTTCTATAAAAAAAACAGAGAGAAAGAAAAAAAAAAAAAAGAGAGAAAGAAGAGGGCTGGCCCACAGGCCACGTGGCCGTACGGACAGATCCGTACACAAAAAGAAGAAAAAAAACATGCAAAAAAAAAAATAAAGCATAAAAAAAAGAGATAAGAAAAAACGTGTAAAAAAAAAAGAGCAAACACGTGAAAAAAAAAAGAAAAGAAAAGAAGGAAACAAAAAAAAAAAAGAAAAAAGAACTTTTTTCCTACAATGGGGTTTTCTTGAAAAAGGGAACTTACTTGAAGCCATTGATGGAGAAGAAGAAGAAAAGTCTTGAAGATCTTGAAGAAGAAGAACTCTTAGTCTTGAAGCCCTCTTGGGATTGTTGGAAAAGAAAGCAATAAGAGCAAGAGATCCAACCTCCTCCTTGCTTTTATAGAAGAGAGGAAACCAAAGAAGGAAAGAAGAAAGAGGTAAGTATTACGAATTAGTAACCTTACCAAAAGAAAGAAATTAGAAAGATTATTTCCCAAAAGAAAGATATCTTGAGGGATTTTCTCCTAGAAAGAAATCAATGAGAGATTTTCTCCCAAAAGATAGGATCAATAAAAGATTCTTTCCCAAAGGAAGATATCTTGAGATATTCTCTCCCAAAATAAAGGGAACATGAGAGATTCTCTCCAAGTAAAGATATTCTTAGATATTCTCTATCCAAAGAAGATATTTTTGGATATTCTTTACAAAAATGACACCATATGAGATCTAAGCCATTTCAAAAGCTTAAGGTCCCATGGGTTAGCCCATATGAGTCAGGTTTGACCACTAGGCACTAAAAAATATATATATTTATATATATAAATTTGGGCTTTTAGTCAAAGAGAAATCCTTCTTACCAAGAGCATACAAAAATGGTTTCATGCTTCTTTTGAGTTGATTCGACCATATAAAAGAGAATTTGCAAGCCCATTGAGCTTCCAAAAATCAAACCATCCAGCCTCATCTACCAAATTGAGCCAAAATCTTGAAATTGACATTCGGCAAAAATCCAAACCAAATCCTGGTCCCCTAACTTACCACATACAGCTTGTTAGCTCACAAGACCAAAATCAAAAACCAAATCCTGATCCCCTAACTTGCTACATACAGCCTGTTAGGTGACAAGATCAAAACCAAAATTGATCCCCCAACATTCCACATACAGCTTGTTGGGTCACACGGTCAAAACCAAACCCGACCCCCTAACCTGCCACATACAGCCTGTTAGGTCACAAGGTCAAAACCCAAATCCACATCCCTGATGTCATCTTCAAAACTTTGCCTCGCGATGGTACGTGATCCCTTTCACTACCATAAAATTCCACTAGAAGCTCAAAAGGCTACAAATACCAAAAAGAAAGACTGCTCAAAGACTCTTGGTCAAGTCACAAGCTCTCCTCCACAAATCTCTTCGAGGCACATCGACTACAAAAGTTAAGCAACTCGTCGCTGCACCTCGAGGGGGCATTTGTTGACACCAAAAATGTCACTTTGCCTCTTCAAGATCCAAAGAGCTACATGAAGTCGCAACCTGCCATAAATAGGCAATGCTACTTCCAAAAAATCAAATCTTGTCAGGATCAAACAAAAACTGCAAGATCCTTCAAGACAGCCAAAAGAGGAGTACACAAGAAGTTTCAGGCCATTTCAAAATCATTTTCTCCTAACTTCGCTTCTCCGGCAGCTGAAAAGGAGCTCCCGGCGGCGAAAAGCATCGGAGACACCAAATCTTCGATCAGAGCCGATGGATGGTCTCAAAATACCTCCAAAAGGCTCCACGTCAATTTCCGAGTCAAACCGACAACGTTTGACCCTACATCAACCCTCGAACAGCTAAATCAAGCCTCTCGGGGGCAAGAACCACCGAGGCCATCACTCATCAGATAGAGCACATGCACGGCTTCAGAATGCTTACAAAGGGCTACACGTCAAATTTCATGTCATTTCGACAAACATTTGACCATACTTTGACGCTCGGAAGCCAAATCAGGCCTCTCGGCGGCGAAGCTCCCTGGGACCATGGTTTCCAAGACAGAGCTTATGGATCATCTTAAAATGACTCCAATAGGTTCCCTGTCAAATTTCAAGTCAATCGGACATCGGTTGACCGCACATCAAGCCGCGACGTCTTCATCGCGACAAAAACAAGTCTACTAGTGATAGGACCCCAAACGGCTTCAAAACTCAAACAAAAGACTATGGTTGGTCTTATTTATTGCTCAGCAGGCTTCACCTCAAATTTCAGGCCATTCCGACATCGTTTGACCCAGTTTCAGCTTTTGAAGGAATATCGGCAGCTCTGCGCGACAAAGTCTTCGGCTTTCTCAGAAAATTGGAAACTTTTCAAAATAAAATGCAAGGATTCTCATCAGGTTTTCTACAGGGAAATCAGGCCAATAAATGATAAAAAATGTCAAGGAAAATACAAAAGAAAAAAGAATCGAAAAACAGCAAAAACGGACACAAAACGAGACAAAAAGGGGGAAAATCCCTCAGGGTCGCAGACCCCTGCGACCCTGGCCCAGGGTCGCCGGCGACCCTGGAACCCGGGATCGCCGGGTGGACCCCGGAAACTCCATTTTTTGCTGTTTTTCGTGATTCGAAGCGTCCGACCTCTGGTATTTTCCAAAATTCATATTTTTGAGACACCAAATCCTTTGACATCCGTCTAAATCACGGATCAATCATCAAGAGTATCGAAATCAACATTGATCGCCAACTGGTCAACCAAAAAAAGTGTGCTTTCTATCCGACCGATCGAGAAATCGACAGGACAGATGGCATCGACCCGCTGTTGGCAAACTATGCCTGAAATTACAAGGTCATCTGATGCCGATCTACATCAAGATCCATCATTGATCATCGCCAGAAGAATCCCAAAAGACGCGACACGGCCCGCGACTCTTCAACTGCTCGGCGACCACTTAATGCGATTAATTGATTAGCTTTATTACAGTCATTAATCCATTTCTTTGGATGGCCCAATCAAAAGCAAGCATTTGAGAGTTACAAGTCAAGAGATTCATGGCATTTAACCCATGAAACTCCTCCCATCATGGCGATTAAAGGCGATTAAAAGCCCTCAATCTCCTCCGACCAATCAGAAGCCAAGAAAAAGGAGTTATAAAATAAAGAATTCAATCTTGTAACTCCTCCCTTTATGTAGCTTTATGACAATTAAGGCTCATAAATCCTCCTAAATGGCTACCTAAAAGCCTATAAATAGGAGAGCATTCCAAAGAATTCCATATCGAAAAAATCACAGAGATCATCGGAAAAATAAGACAGATCCCAGATCAGAAAAAAGCACAGAAATTCAAAGAAAGAAAGAGAGAAAACTCTGCGGAAGTTCTACACCGACCACCGCTACAAGGTGACAAAAGTCCCTTGGGGGGTACCCCCCCCAAGGTCCTTGCCTTCTCCTTCTGCCTCCAATGGCTTAGACGTGGCTTTTCAGCCCGTCTACTTAGATTTTTATTGGACATAGGACCTCCTTTTGGTCTTTGCCCTCTAAAAACCTGAGGTTATAGCTAAGCCAAACGAATCAATAGCATCTTCTGTTCTCATCTGCATGGATGATGGCAAAGTCCACATATAGCTTGCGACCGTCAATCTGAACGGGTCCTCCACAATCTCCTGAGAAGTTAGATCCTCCTTTTCTTGCTTTTCATTGTAGTTTGTATTTTTTCAAAAGAGACAAAAATCACAACTCTTGTCTTTCATTATTGATAAGGATTGTAAATCGGCTATAAACGCCAAAATCGGCTATAAACGCCAAAAATCGGATATAAATGCCAAAATCGGCTATAAATGCCAAAAAAATCGCCTTTCACGACAAATAAAGAAAATGTCTCTTTTCTTAAATATATGTGCAATGGAAAACTTGAAAGAAGTTGATTTCTTTTTTATTTACGAAGGTTGATCTCCGGATCACCACTTGCAATTCCAAGTAAAATAGAAAATCTGGCACACCCACACAAAAGAAATATAGATGCGCGCATCTGCCCCCCTCCGGTTACGAAAGAGTCGGACCCAAACGGACTCCCATGTCCGCCGACCTTGGTAGAACCGAGCGAGCAGAATGCGCCGGTCCATCACTAACTAGAGTATTATTATAAAGGTTGTGCAGAACATGAATCCAAACAATTCATCTGGTGCGCCACCAAATTTTGTAACGCTTGAAGCTCCCAACAATCTGAATATTCACTTTGAGTGTAAATCAAGGGTCTATCCAATAACCAAGAGAAATAAATGAGTCAGGTTTGGGTGTGTGTTGTAAAGAAATTAATGAGTTAGCTTAAGGTTGAGTTTATTCTCACTTATTTGTCCCTGTTGAGAATGCAGAAAAAACTAAGTTGCTAGTAATTGCTATAATGGTTGTTGATTGTAGCTGGAATAAATGGGACACTCATGCCAGCAGTAGCATGTTAACAAAAATTGCTAATGGTATGTGCATTATTCTGGTTGACACTAAGTTGTCAGAAGCTAAGATTGTATCCTCTCTTTTTGCTTCTACTATATGACACTGCCATCTAAATCCTTGTAAAGGTTTTTTACTTGTTTAGTGTGCGTACCAATTATTTTTCCTCATCTGATTAGGAACTACTGCAGGTCTCCGTGTATTGATCGAATGTAGCCTCAGCAGCGGATTTGAATTTCCTTATCTTTCCACGCAATGAACTGATGAATCTCTCTACCAACGATGTCGGGTTCTTCTCCATTGCTTGGCCGCACGACCGCTCAATGTGATCAAATAATTCAAACACCTTGTACACACACGTAACACTTGTCATTTAAAAAATAAATCAGAAGCCTTAAAGTTGAAATTCAGAATAAATATCCTACTCACTTTTTTCTGCGTGACAATGGGCTCATGTTCCGCAGTTTGTTCTGGAACTGTTGCCTTGGGTGCATCATCTTGCCTTGGTCGACCGATGTTCATTATAGTATTCAAAGAATACCATGTCATATATTCCTCGGTGTGCTCCACGACCGATGACTTCTTCCCAAGCAATACATTGTTATACCTCTTCACCCATAGCTCTATCTCTGCTGAATGCACAGTACTGTAATTTGTCACTACTTTTTCTATGCGCTCCGCCCTCGGTAATGGCGCTACGAACGGCGGAGGAACAACCTGCCTTAGACCGAACTATTTCATGACCCGACCGGTGTTGTGCCTCTCTAGCATCCAAAAGAATATAAGAGGTGCGGAACATGTGAATAAATATCGGTCTTCCTTGGGTACTCATTTCAGGAACTGCTTGCCAAGCCTTTTATATGGTAGCCAGTCAAACTATGGAAACGCGATATAAAATGTGTTAGTTAGAATATAAAAGTGGTGCATAAAAATCTTCAAAACAAGGATAAAGTGCTAATTAACTTGATCGCCTGCCCGGCTGTAAGGTTGTTGAGTTGTTTGCGTACGGTTCTCAGCCTTGTAACATAGTGGATTCTTTCTAGCCTATTGTGCCATGTGACCATCAATGGGAACTGGATGTCATTATTAGGCCATGCCCAAGGCTTTATCGATCGACCAATTGCCATCCTCGAATAAGCCCATATCTGCAAAATTGTCAAAAACATATTATTGTTAGTGGGTGCCAACTTTTCAAAATATTAAGGCATTTAGCAAAACACATTCATTAATGAGAACCTGGAGCAACTGGAGAGGGCCTAACAAAGTCTTGTATGTATGTTCGAAAGCATCACTCTCGTCTGTTGGGTCGATGCCAATAGGTTTGCCATCCGGACCAACCTCCATTTTTTTAAGCCCAGCCCACCTCACTCCTTTGTTTAACATTCTGTATAGGTTGGCCAGACATGAGGAGGCCCAGGCATAGGGTTTGAAATCCCTAAATAATTCAAGTGCATATGTGGGCCCCCTAGAAGAAGAAGCGTTTGAATTAATCTGTCCCGAAACCAAGCAAAATAGATAGGTTCTTGGTATTGTAAACCTCTTGATTTGGACTAAGTTTCTTTTTTTTCTTCTTATTATTATTTCCTTCATTATCTTGGTTCCAGAAGTGTTGCACCAACCATGTGTACTTAATGGATATTCCATTAAAATCTACACCCATCTGGGGCCGAAGGCCTAGCAATTCTTCACACACATCTGCGGCGTTTGCATTTGGAAAGTTTTACCAGTGACAGCTGGTCCATTGATCGGTAGTCCGTAGATATATGCAACATCCTCAAGTGTCACTGTCGCCTCGCCGGTGGGGAAGTGAAATGTGTTTGTTTCCGGGCGCCACCTTTCCACCAAACCGGTAATCAATGCGTGATCTATCCTAATCCACCTCATCTGTGCAAGGTGGTATAGTCCGGACATACGAACATATTCTAACTGCCTCTCATTTAGATGCCATGTCCCGTAATTAGGGTTAGTCGGAACACATCTGTAAGTACCAAGCTCCTGTCAAAATGTAAAAAATAAAACGTAAAAAATGCATGCATTGATATTCAATTGAAAAAATGGTAGGGGGTCTAGCAACTTACAATCCCATTTTGTATTGCCGATGAAATGTCTGTTTCCTGTTCAGAAAGAAGTTGAATTAGGGCATTTTCTTTCACATTACTGCTCTCTGATTCAGACATCTGCAATTTACTATCAAAATCAACAATATTAACCCATAACAGTATTACCTCAATCATTGCTAATTCTTTCCTTCCTTTGACGCAGGGCCAGAACTGGGAATTTAGAAAAATCCCCCATTGTTAGTGAGAGAATTTACATTTTTTAACATTGGCTTCCCAAAAGCTTTTTATGTTGCCCCCAAGCAGATTTTCGCTCTTGGCCCTTGGGCTTGTGATGGTTAAAATGCCTTCCATATGAATAATTCTAACTACCTAAAAAATAGTACTGTGTGGACTGTAAACCAATGAACCTTGTAACAATTAGGTGATCCACCCTCCAAGAGGATGTCATGGAAGAAGCATCTATCACTTCTTTACATTGTAGCTTCCCCTGCACTCTATAAACTTCCATTGACAAAAGATAACACGTTCAAATGATGGGTTACAATTCAACTTTTTAAGAGCCTTTTCCTATCCTTTGAGCTCCACCCATGACCCATGAGAGAATGGTTTAGTTGAAGCTCATGCACTGTATGTATTTATATTACCCAAACCTTAGTGAGGCCTAATGCAATGCTTAAAAAATCGAAAAAACACACTACTTGAAGGATCATCAAACCCAGTTGGACTCAATTAGACATTCAACTTGCTCAACTCAGATAACTTTTCAAGTAGACTTGGCCAGACGAAAGCAAGAGCTAATTTTATCAAGCCCCCAAGTCGGTTTCATGCAGCTTTGGACCAGAGAACAGAGGGCATAAAATAGTCATGGACCTGTTAGTCCCACGATTTGTTTTTGTGGGGCCTACCCCAATTGAGATGATTACCTAACAATACAAGTAGAAAAATAGGCAAGTAGATTCTAGCCGACCCACTTTCAGTATACTTTCTACATATAAGCCGGACATTTGCAGTCTTCTTTTTGACCATCAATTTGAAAGATTTGGTCAGAGGGCTGGGATTTTCAGACAGGTTGGAGCTTCCTGTATTTTCTCATGTTTCATGCTTGGCAATAGTTGGCATATGTTGTGTAGCTTTTTTCGTTGGCATATTGGGGGCAATGGCCATCACCTGTATCGGTCACCAAACCATATACCCACATGTAAAAAACTCAATTTTTTTTAAAAGACTTCAAATCGTGGGTCGGCAGTATGATCCTATTTATCAAATCGTGGGGCACTGGACTGGTTGATGACTACCATAAGAGTATTCTTTAGAAAATGCAATCTGTAAAAATGTAAATTCTACCAAAAAGGGCAAAAGCCACCACTCTAGGGTTCTTTGCCCATTGTCATCCAGAAAGGGCTAAAGCCATTTTTAGGGCATTTTCTTGCTATCAAGTAATGCTACAGAAGAAAGACAAAGAAACCCTTTAAGAGAGGCGATTATTGAGTGGAGAGTAGATATCCGCCATGAGGAAACATTATCAAAAGCAAAAGGCATGTTGAACGATGAGGGCATGACCTAGACGACAAAGAAAATCTTCACAAAAGCACATACCTTCGACAAAGAGGATGTGGGAGGGGACCACAGTTGGTAGGAGGATGAGGAAGAGGACGTTGACGAGGGAGGGGACCACAGCGTTGCCGAAGGCAGAGGAGGTTGACGAGGGAGGGGACCACAGCGTCAACAAAGGCACAGCTTGTTAGCGAAGAAGACCTGGACAACGAAAGAGATAAAAAAAAAAAAAAAAAAACCCTCTTTTCTATTGAACGAAGTATACAATGCAGGTCTCTAGCGACCCTTAACTTTATAAAACAAGGGTCGCTAGGGACGCTAGTTGAAAGTGATAAAAAAAAATACTATTTCGTGAAACATGACTGATTTGGTGCAATGAGGCTTAAAATTACCTTTTTAGCCCACTGGATATCTACGCTGTATTTTTTGGTAAAATCCTCTTTAAAGATGGTGCAAAATTAGGATATTAATGCTTGATATTTAGGAGATTTATTGCCATAGTTAAGTTTTCAGGGACTTAAAGAGATTTGAATTCAAAGAGCCCAGACAATTTGGAACTCTAGAAAAAAAAATTGTATAAAATAATCTTTCGTTAACAACACAGGTGGACAGTTCACTAACATTGATGGTTCTTATAAGGGTCCTACTAGCCAATATTATATGGGTCCTACAGTGTTTACAATTTTTTATGTGGGCCCCTATATGCCTATCATGATTATATTTTGTAGTGCTGTGATTCAAGTTGTTGTTTATTTCTTTTTCACTTTTAAACCCGAGAATTTCCCTCACATGGCAATTGGCAGTTTAATGTATTACTCTTGCTATGTTTTCACTTCTACTAAAGAGAAAATCATTGTATTATTTTGATACCTTTCTCATGTATTAGGGACCCTGGTGAGGACAGGTGTTGAGCATCACAGAGCTTCGAGTGTCAAATGAAGCAGGGACTTGAAAGGGAAATAAATAAATGAGGTGGCAAACGGGTCGGGTTAGGTCAAAATAAGTTGGGTCAACAGGTGGGGTAACGGGTTTGGACCCAACTAGTATACGACCTGTTTTTCTTTAGAACGGATCAGGTTTCCCCGACCCGACCCGACCCAAATGCAGGTCAATCACACATAAACTTAAAAGAAACGTTTAGCAGAATATTTCATCACCGGTATAGCTAGGTTTATCAATAAGATGCCTAGATACCAATTTACTTGGTTTGTGGCCAGGCATCTACCAAAGAATGCAAGAACAACTTGATGGGGTCTCGGCCCATGGCCCAAAAAATCAATATGATGTTGTGCCATTGGATAACGCTACTTGTTTGGACGGTAGATAATATGTTGCAATATCCCTAAAATCACTTGTTAATATTTCACAGGAAAACTTGCCTAGTTGGAAATTCTAAATTTCTAATTCAAATCCAAATTGGTTTTCTGAATTCCAAGATTTTCTTGGCTTTGAAGGTATCTCTGGTGGAGTGGCATAACGCACGGGTTTGCTCCCCAACGTTTTATGTTCCAAACCCCAAATATACGTGATGTGTGTTTGTGTGAGTTTAGTATGCTCCACATGGAGGATTAATCCCTAGTGTGTTTGTGTGGGTTTAGTGTGCTCCACATGGAGGATTAATCATCTTTCCAAAGAGCATGCCCTAAAACAAATTTTCCAAAAAAGGGAAAAGAACTCTTCACCAAAATCCTCAGTATCTTTACATTTTCTGTAGGTTTCAAATCTTCACATTTCATTCATCCTTACATTGCCAAAAGACATGATACAAGTATACATTTTATATTTCTTATAAAAATTATCACATGCACACCCGACACCTTCCGCACCTCATAGTAGGGCCCACCACACGCAGGACCCCTTAAATTACACGGGTCCCTTTTTTTAAACCCATTTGAATGGACTACACGATTGGTAAGGCGAGTCAATTTTTAAGTCGTTGGCAGTTGATGAATGGATTAGGGTAATCAGATGATGCTCATAAT
>CM022946.1:97895031-97917910 GCA_012931725.1 Litsea cubeba | reverse complement strand
GGTTGATGTAGGGTCAAACGTTGTCGGTTTGACTCGAAACTTGACGTGGAGCCTTTTGGATGTATTTTGAGACCATCCATTCATTCGCCTCTGATCGAAGATTTGGTGTCTCCGCTGCTTTCGCCGCCGGGAGCTCCTTTTCAGCTTGTCGGAGAAGCTAAGTTAGGCCAAATGATTTTGAAAATAGCCTGAAAATTCCTCGTGTACTCCCTCCTTTTTGCTGTCTTAAAGGATCATGCATGTCTTTTGTTTTGATCTGACAAGATTTGATTTTTTGGAAGTAGCAAGTGCCTATTCTGGCAGGCTGCGACTTCATGTAGCTCTTTGAATCTTGAAGAGGCAAAGTTGACATTTTTGGTGTCCAACAAATGCCCCCCTCGAGGTACATCGAACGGGGTTTGCTTAAGTTTTGTAGTCGATGTGCCTCGAAGAGAGATTGTGTGAAGGAGAGCCCTTGTGACTTGACCAAGAGTCTTTGAGCAGTCTTTATTTTTGGTATTGTAGCGTTTTGAGCTTCCAGGGGAATTTATGGTAGTGAAAGGGATCACGTACCATCTCGAGGCAAAGTTTTGAAGATGACATCAGGGATATGGATTTGGGTTTTGACCTTGTGACCTAACAAGCTGTATGTGGCAGGTTAGGGGGTCAGATTTGGTTTTGACCATGTGACCCAACAAGCTGTATGTGGAATGTTGGGGGATCAATTTGGTTTTGATCTTGTGACCTAACAGGCTGTATGTGGCAAGTTAGGGGATCAGGTTTTGTGTTTTTGGTTTTTTGCGGAATGTCAATTTCAAGATTTTGGCTCACTTTGGTATATGAGGCTGGATGGTTTTATTTTGGAAGCTCATGGGCTTGGAATTCTCTTTTGTATTGTTGAATCAACTCAAAAGAGGCATGAAACCATTTTTGTGTTGCTCTTGGTAAGAGGGATTTCTCTTTGACTAAAAGCCCATTTTTTTTTTAAGTGCCTAGGTGGTCAAACCTGGCTCATATTGGCTAACCCATGGGACCTTAAGCTTTTGAAATGGCTTAGATCTCATATGGTGTCATTTTGTAAAGAATATCCAAAAATATTTCCTTTGGATAGAGAATATATAAGAATATCTTTACTTGGAGAGAATCTCTCATGTTCCCTTTATTTTGGGAGAGAATATCTCAAGATATCTTTCTTTTGGGAAAGAATCCTTCATTGATCCTATCTTTGGGAGAAATTTTGTTTTTCTTTTTTTTTCTTTTTTTTGGCCCTTTTTATTCTTTCTTTTGGGAGAAAATCTCTCATTGATTTCTTTTGGGAGAGAATCCCACAGATATCTTTCTTTTGGGAAAGGATCTTTCTAATCTCTTTCTTTTGGTAAGGTTACTAATTAGTAACACTTACCTCTTTCTTCTTTCCTTCTTTGGTTTGCTTTCTTCTATAAAAGCAAGGAGGAGGTTGGATCTCTTGCTCTTATTACTTTCTTTTGCAACAATCCCAAGAGGGCTTCAAGACCAAGAGTTCTTCTTCTTGAAGATCTTTCAAGACTTCTTTCTTCTTCTTCTCCATTCAATGGCTTCAAGTAAGTTCCCTTTTTCAAGGAAAACCCCATTGTAGAAAAAAAAGGTTCTTTCTTTTTTTTTTGTTTCTTTCTCTTCTTTTTCTTCTTTTTTTTCTTTTCCACGTGTTTGCTTCTTTTTTCTTTTCTTTCACCCGTTTTTTTTTTGCTCTCTTTTTTTCTTTTTTTTTTGCATTTTTTTTTTTCTTTTGTGGGCCGTACGGATCTGGCCGTACTGCCACGGCCTATGGGCCAGCCCTTTTTTTTTGTTTTCTTTCTCTCTTCTTTTTTTTTAGAAAGTTTCTTTTCTTCTTTTTTTTTGCTCATCATGATAATGCATTTTTTTCGCAAACCAAGATGTTCCTGCATGTATATTATTTGTAAATTGAATTGTAGCATGATTGTGACTAGCATACCTGAAAGTTTTCGTAGAATTTGGGATTTGGAGCTCGCAGCGATGTTGAGCCCTTCCTGATTTTGCGGGACTTTGAGGTTTCAAAATTTGGAGTTTCAGAGCTCGCAAGCAATGTTCAGCCCATCTTCAAGCTTTCTATTTCTTTCGGGATAATTCCTTTTCTTTGGAATTTCCCCGTCATCATGTCAAAATTTTGCCAGATTTTTTTTAGCGATATTCTGTCATTTTGATGTTTGATCTTTTTCTTTTCCATCATTTTCAGGTGGTTCTTCCAGAACGAACAAGGGTAAAGAGCCTGCTACAAGCGCACCTCGTCAATCTGCTAGATCTTCTAATCCAGCCGTTCAGCAGGCCTTTGAGAAGGTCCAATATGTTGAGAGAAATCTGGAAGAATGCGACTCCCTCAACAGAGATGAGATGAGGCAGCGACTGATCACTCTCAAGGGAGAGGAATTCTATAAGATCATGGTAAGCAGTCGTCCATGGATGATGGAAGATCAGTGTTTTACCCAAGCCTACCTTCTTCTTTGGTGATGCCGTCCCTGATGACATGACATACCAGAGGAGATGTTTTCAGTTTTCTTTCACGGCATATGGTGAGAAGAAGACTGTTGCTACCCGGTCTACGTTTGATCGCACCATCTCGATCATGAGCCTTGCCCCCACGAGCTCTAAGAGGGAAGACCCTCCAAGCTGGGTGAGAAGGACAAATGTAATCAAGACCGGGGTTTTTGTTGGTGGTTCTCCTGGATATACGGAGAGGTCGCCTGCTGACATGGACCTGTTGATGCCATCCAGCGGCTACCAGGGTTCTGATTATCCGTCGGTTAATTTGAGACCGGTGGGCCTTGGTATTTTCAGCGGTGACGGCAGTAATTGGATAAAGCCTTTTCGACTTCGTGGTCGTTTCAATGCTGGCTCCGAGTGGAAGTCGTGGACTGATCGCGTCCTGCTGATTAGTGGCGCCGTTTTGAAGGAAGCCGGGATTTTTTATGCGGTCCGCGCCTTTAGGGAGACCCTGATCTTTTCCAATGAGGCCTTCATGGCTATGCTGGAGTCATTCCTCCCACAAACCAATACCTTCGTTGTGACGAATGATGAGATTGGTTTGTCTTTGAAGGAGCTGAGCGCCATTACTGGATTGCCCATCCTTGGCAAACTTTATGAGGAGTTTATGCCGATTGACAGCGTCCTTGAGGGGCAGTCTGAGGAGTTCAGGCTTCTGTACTTTCAGCTCATCGCCTTCTATGATTTTTTGAAGGAGAAGGAGGGTATGAAAGATAGATCCAGCAGTTGGAAGAGTTCTAGCTCTTCGTTCCCCAACTTTTTTGATAGCAGGGAGTCTTCTGATAGTGTGAACCAGGAAACTAGGGCTCAGGATCCAAGTTCGAAGAAGATCTTGGCTATGCAAGAAGAGTTGAGAGATTTCTGTGCGAGTACAAACGCCATATGTCCTGACATTGCACTGCGGAGAGATCTTGTTGTTTACCTCACTTATTGGCTTGGTGAGGCTATTTTTGCTGGAGGAGATGGAATGCACATCAGGCCGCATTCTATTTTTCCGGCTTGTTTGATGGCGTTTGGAGAGCAGCTTGCTTTGGTGCCAGCTCTTTACTCCTACCTGTGTACCGAACTGCAGGCTGCTGCTATTTTCAGCCCACATCTTTTATTCGTGGTACGTGTACCATTGTCCTGGCTTCCATCGACTGGGTGCTGCACAGGATGATGATACTTTGATGATTCGGCTGGCTAAGGGCAAAGTCGTGTCCGAATCACTTTTGTTTGCCCGTATGAGGATCCAACGGTTCAGGGACGTCGAGATGGGGCAGTCTTCAGTGAAGCTTTCTCCAGAGTTGCAGAAGAAGGCTTTTGATTTTGGTGCCTCCCGAGATTCTACCAGGGCAGGGTCGGGAAGGCATTACACCTTGACAAATGCAGAGAAGGAGTGGCTTTTCAGTATACGTGTCGGCACGATGGTGTACCGCAGACATCTTTTTGTCGACAACCAGCCGTATGTACCCTCTCACTTTGCTTTTCTGTTGGGCTTTTCTCAAGGCGTTGTTGGAGCACCTTCAAGAATGGTGAAGCGTTTTGGAGGTTTACAGGACGGGAGAAATGCATGGGCTTTCTATGGTGCTGAAGACACTACAGCCATGATCTCTTATCCTGTGTTGTTGACTTCCCGGACTGCCGGCTTTGCGAAGTGGTTCGCGGAGAGCTTTTCGGCATATGGGGGCTTTCCAAGAAGGAGCTTGATGTGCAGCTGGTATCTGGAAAGGGCCTTGGCAAGTCGGATGGCGTCCGGCGAGAGGAAGTTTGGGCCTTCCTTTCTAGAGAGAAGCACAAGATAGGCTTTCTCGGTGACCAGGGCGTCATTGGTTCTGAAGCTGTTCGAGAAATACCTGATGAGGCTTTAGAGCAACTAGAATAGGAGGAAGCCGAACTTGGAGCTTGGATGCAAGCGGCACAGAGGTAAGCTTCCGTGGAGTCACTAGCAAGAGTAGACCATCCAGTGAGGAGTCAAGTGGGAAACCTGACTCAAACAGCGGGGTAGGTTCCACTAAGAAGCGAGCCCGCAGGAGTAAGAGGAGGAGGAGTCATCATCACAGCAAGGGGCAGCATGAGGACTCTCCTGACTTGGAAGTTCCTCTTACTATCAATGAGGATATGCCAGTGGATGCTGACGAGCCTCCAGAGAAGAAGAGACCGTCGGTGAAGGTATGATTCTTCCTTTTTCTCTTTCGATTTCTTTTCATGGGATTCTTCCATGTTCTTATTTGCTTCTTGTTTCTGCTTTTCTTTTTCTTTTTTAGCAGAGGAAGACTTGGTGATGCCTGAGGTTCCAACCGATGAGGTGGTGACGGATCCTGTCGGGGCACCTGAAGAAGAACCGAGGGACTCTGGAGTGAATCCAGAATCTCCAATTGGTATGACTTCTTTTTTTTTGTTTTTTTTGTCTGTGACTTGGTTTGCTAACATTTTTCTTGCCAGCTGACTTGCCGCAGGATTCCGATGACTTTGAACCATCGATGGATGCAAATGTTGATGATGCTTCCGATAAGTTCATGGAGGAAGAGAGTCTTCCGCCAGTCATCGAAGAAGGTATTTTGTAGTAATAAACCTGATAGTGATTTTTAAACATGATTATATTCATACCTTTTTGTGTTTCTTTGGCAGGCTTTGAGGTGACAAAGGAGGGTCCGTCGCTTCCTTTAGAACCAGAGCAAGGGATGCCAGAGGTCGATCCAGAGGTAGAGACTCCTGGGACCAATTCTGACACTGTTGAGGAGATACCTCGTGCTGAGATTCCTTCCCGAGCAGGAGTAGCTTCAACTGGAAAGAGTTCTTTTGTTACTCTTCCAACGGGTGATGACATGAGCAGCTGACCAACGGAGTTGGGCGAATCTTCAGTTGGGCCATCTCTTCTTTTTGCGAAGAAGGTGGTGGTGCGGGTTCTGAGCTCTTGGATTGAGACTCTGCTTTCTGGGCACTTAGATGCCGGATTTGGGATGATCCACCATGTGCGTGAGATTCTCGGTGATGCCGAAGAGGCTAGTCTGGATGTCACAAGTGCCAGGGCGATCGTTGATAGGATCATTGAACTTGGTGACAGGTGGTTTGAGACCATGGGTTTTCCTGACGACCAGTTCTTCAAGGAGATGTTCCTGGACCCTGCAGATAAGGCTCAGTCTAACCTGGATGAGGCTACACAAAGCAGGAAGCAGATAGTCAGAGAGAAGAACTTAGAAGAGCTAGCCATCATTGGGCTGACACATGACCTTAACATCCTTGATAGGGAGGTCGATGAGGCCTGGAAACGTCTTGAGCATCTGCAGGCACAGGTCGCTGCCAAGTGGACTGCAACAACAGAGGCTCGTGACAGGGAGAGTGCTCTGATTCACCGGGTTACAGATGCCGATCGAGTTCTTAAAAGGAAGTCTGAAGAGAACAAACAATGGCAAACTGCTCGGGATAAGCTTCCCGGTGTGAAAGTAACCCACCCCAGCATCTCATGGCAAGTTCCTGAAGAAGCGTGCCTTGGAATCCCTGACGGCTGAGGCCAAAAGTTAGCTTGAGGAGCCGAACTCTTGGCTGGAACCATTTTTTATTGAGCTCCTGTTTTTTTTTTAACAGAAACCATCCTTCTCTCTTTTTTTGTACCACTTGTATTTTTTGGTACTTTTCTCTATTTTTTGTAGTGCTTGTAAACACTTTTTTTTTTGGTACCACATGTATTTTTTTGTACTTTTTTTTGTTTTCCCTATGCTCACTTAAATCTTTTTGTGATGAAAGTAATTGCTAAATGGGATGCCTCTTTTTTTTTTTTTTCCCTACGCCTACTTAAATCTTTTTGTGACAAAAGTAATTGCTAAATGGGATTTGATCAAAAGCTCGCGGATTTGGGTGCAAATATCGATGGAATGTCGCATCCTTGCTTTTCAAAAATTTTGGTTTTGCGAGTACTGACTTGATGTCATTTCCCCATGATTTTTAAAATTTGTGGTTTTCTCGAACCTTTGGGTTATGGATATCAACTGAAATGTTGCGTCTCCATGGTTTTTTAGGTTTTTTCAAACCTTTGAAATTTGGGTTGTGGATATCAATTGAAATGTTGCGTCTCCATGGTTTTTAGGTTTTTGTTTTTGAACCTTTGAAATTTGGGTTGTGGATATCAACTGAAATGTTGCGTCTCCACAGTTTTTAGGTTTTTTCGAACCTTTGAAATTTGGGTTGTGGAAATCAATTGAAATGTTGCATCTCCACGGTTTTGGATTTTGCAAGTATTGACGAAATGTCGCTTCCCTGCGATTTTGGAAGTGTCGAACGTGGTTTGCATGCTTCCGATTTGTGCGAGTTTCAACTAAACGTCGCTTCCCTGCGGCTTTTTGAAAAACCTTTTTTTTTTGTTTAAAGACACGAGGGTCATAAGTTTTGACCTAAAACCATTTAGGCAGTAAAAGGTAGGGTGAACTAGGGTGGAAATCCATGAATCCGGATTTTATTTCAAACCATGAATTTTGGGTTCAAGGGTTGAAAATTTTGGTCAAGTTAGGGAAAGGTTCCTAAACTTGGATTTTTTTGAACAATGAAACGATGAAAGTAAGCATTGTTTAAATTTCTAGAATTTTCAACATTTGATATGAAAATTCTAGAAAAAGGTGGGTTTAGCGAGCGTGTACCTGGAAACCGGTTTTGGCCGTGCAGGCATTGCTCTTACCCAGTTGGGTAAGTCTTCAAGGGTAGTATCGCTTTAAGAACTTGCCGTTGAAGGGCAGCATACATCTTTCACCTTCCATGTTTAGGAGTGCGTATGCGCCGTTGGAGAAAACCTTGTTGATGACGTAGGGTCCCTCCCATTTTGGCTCAAATTTGCCTTTGGACTTGTGAGCGAAGACCATTGGTGTTTTTACCGCAAGGACCAAGTCACCCTTTTTATTGGCGCGTTGCCTGACCTTTTTATCGAAAGATCCTACCATGTGTGCTTGGTAAAGTTCAATGCTTTGTTGAGCTTCGAGCCATCTCTGATCGAGATTGTCCAGCTCATGGAGTCACAATTTGACATTGATTTCTTGAGTCATGTCATTTTGCAAGGATACCCTCAAGGAAGGAATTTGTACTTCCAAGGGCACGACAGCTTCGCATCCATAGACTAAGGAGAATGGTGTGCTATGGGTTGGTCCTCGAACGGTGGTTCGATAGGCCTACAAAGCTTCAAAATTTTTATCCCTCCGGTCTCTTTTGTGACTAGAGACCATTTTTTTGAGGATTTTGCAGAGTGTCTTGTTGAAAGCTTCTGCTAATCCGTTTGCTGCCTGATTGTGTGGAGTCAAAGGATAGCTTTGGATTTTATATTTGTCGCAGAACCTGTAGAATCGATGATCCCGGAATTGTGGTCCGTTATCATGGACGAATCTTTTGGGTATGCCAAAACGACAAATGATGTTGGTGCGCAGGTACTGAAGGACTGATGAGGTCTTCATTTCGTTGAACGCAAATGCTTCTGACCACTTGGAGAAATAATCCGTAGCGGCGAAGATGAAGCGATGACCTTTGCTCGAAGGGGGAGAAATAGGACCTATGATGTCCATACCCCAGGCTTCGAAAGGCCATGAAATCGCTGTAGGATGCAGCCATTATGGAGGCATGTGAATGTAATCTCCATGAACTTGGCATTGTTGGCAGCGCTTAGCAAATTCCATTGCGTCAGCTACCATAGTAGGCCAGTAATAACCTAACCTTTTTATCTGATCATAGAGCTTAGGACCAGCCTGATGAGCTCCGCAAAGACCAGCATGAACTTCTTTGAGTGTTTCTTCAGCCTCTTGTTGTGACAAGCAGCGTAGAAGTATTCCGTTGAAGGATTTCCTGTAAAGGATTTTTGAAGGAATATCCAAATGAAAGCTTGGGGTTCGCCTTTGGATGCTTACCGGTTCTTTTGGATCTTCAGGTAGGATTTCGAACATAATGTAATCAATGAACAGATCCCTCCAGTCGCCGATTGAAGTTTGAAGGATTGAAATCCGACTTCCAACCACTTGGTGGCATTCAGCAACTGGTTGGTGTGTGTTAAGAGGAGGAAGAATTCTTCTTTCGCACACTGTGATTTGCATGTTTTCCCCTTCCTGGATTGCCATAGATGCGGCAAGTCCAGCTAGGGCATCTGCACGTATGTTTTCTCCTCTACAAATGTGGGTGATATGACAGATGTCAAACTTTTGCAGAAGCGATTGTGCGTTGTTGTAGTAAGGTAGCAAATCTGGCTTCCTGACTTCAAATTTCTGATCCATCTGGTTGACGATCAGTTGAGAGTCTCCAAAGACTTTCAGCATGGTGATACTGGATTCGATGGCGAGTTGCAATCCTAGGATTAGAGCTTGATATTCAGCTGCATTATTTGTGCATGGTTCCAGTAGCGAGAAAGCGTGTGGAATCATGTATTTGTCGGGGCTAACAAAAAGGATGCCAACTCCCGAGATCAGCTGTCTTTTTTCATTTGTCCTGGTTGCACCGTCAAAGTATATGTCCCAGGAGGCACTTTTTGAGAAAGTCTCCACATTGTAGACTGGTTCGTCTGGGAGATCATCTCTGAGTGGAGAATCTTTAGGCATTGGATGCTCTGCAAGGAAGCTCGTTGACGCAGTCTTGTTCTTGTTCTAGAGCGAGACGCTGCAAGATCCTTGCATATTCTTCAAGATCAGGGATGGGAGCCAAATTTTCTTCTTCATCAACTCTTTGTGGCTCAACATGGTTGATTTCCACTAGAGCAATGAGGGGTGCTGGTTCAACAACATTTTCTTATACAGCCTCTTGGTATTCTTCATCATCAGACCAAGATCCTTGTGGCTGTAGGGGGTTATACCAGATTACCGGCATAAGATGATTCTCAGGAACCCATTCTTCATCGAAGAGGTATTCTCCTGTTTCAAGGGACTCCTCCCACTCGTTGTTGTAGTTGGATTCCAATCCATCATCGGTGTCGCTGGACTCGTATCCATCAATGGAGAATCCAACTACCGAATTGCAAGAGTATGATGCCTCCTGCGTGGCTTCTTTGAATTGAGGTGGCATGAAATCACTGAGAGTGAATTTCCTTACCCCCTTTGAAGTCTCTGGAAGGGATGTTTTTGTTGCCTCCAGTGAAGCGCTAAAGGAAGCCTCTGCCTTTCCTTTGACTTCTTGTTTTGGCCGGGTCTTCTCTTGCCGTTTGAGCTTAAGGAGATATTTCCTAGCCTGCCTTCGCTGTTGAGCTGTAGGCTTTGTTTTTACGACCTCCCAATTTTCATCTTCTAGGAGATCGGGATGTACCCAATGGGTTGTCCGTCTGGTGTCGGGTAAGGAACCAGTTCCTCGGACGCTTGGATTGAGTTTATCACCTCGAAGGAAGTAGTGATCTTCTTTTTCGATGATTTTGATATTTGTCCACATGTCACCATGTTGACAGAGGCAGACCCATAGTTTTTGTCAAAGGTGATGACTCCGTTTTTCCATATCTCGTTTATTTTCTCTCTCCCAACAAAGCATTGATTGAGAGGATGCGAGATCATCTGGTGGTATGGGCAGTACCGAGGATCGTTGGTTTTGCCAACATCACCCGGTCTTTTTGGTTCAGGCAAGGTGAGCTTGTCGTTTGCCACAAGACCCCGAAGATTTCATCAACATCTTCATCAAACGGGTATTTCTTTTCTACTCGTTCTTTGAAGGCATCTGAGAGTTCAGGTCTCTTACCAGCAGCTTTGTTTTCAGCTTTCTTTGGTGGCTGAGGAGCTGACTTGGTCTGCACATTGAGGACCTCTTTCTTCTTTGGTTTTGAGGTTGCAATGGCGGTTGGCTCTTTTCTTGATGATTTCTGACTATTGAGGTCTTTAATCACCGTTTCAGCTTCCATAGAAGCTTCTAGGAGTTCTCCCAGGTTTTTTTGATTTGTTGCCGACGATCATGGAGCGGATTCTGGCTCTCATGTTGTTTCGGCAAATGTCGACTAGCGACGCTTGTGGCAGTACATCAGAGCATTTGTACGCCATTGCTTTCCACTTAGGAATGAAGTCATATGTTTTAGGCTGCATAGCTGAGCCATAGTAGGGGGATGATCCTCACCTTTGAAGTGAGTCAGGAAGCGTGTCTCTAGCATGGCCCAGTTTTGGATCGAGTCCTCCGGCAGAGTGGAGTACCAATCGAAGGCCGTACCTTTTAGGGTACTTGCAAAGAGGCGGATCTTGAGTGCATCTTGATCCGCGATAGCTCCCGTCAGGATGTTGAAGTGGATGACGTGTTGTCTGGCTGATCCTTTCCCCGTATATGTTTGGAGAGTAGGATGCTTGAATTTGGTGGGGAACGGGAATGAGTCCATCCATAAGGGATATGGTGGCTTGATCCCATGCTCCTTGAGTATATCCTCTTCTTTTGCTTTGGCGAGGATACTGTCTACGTCCTTTTTGGTAAGGGCGCGTGACTCATTTTCTTCTCCATTTACCTAATCGCCTTGATGATTCGGAGGAGGTTCATTGTTTGCCTGATTTTAAAGGTGAGGCAACGGTTTTCCATCAGAGTTTCAATCCTCTATTGGCCTTGTTCCAACTGCTGGATGCGGGTGATCGCATCATCTTGAGGTGGATTGCGGGGTGGTGGCTCAGAATTTGTAGCCAGGACGTTCATCCTTCGGGATTCGAATGAGGAAACTATCCTGGTGACTGAGCTGGCGCTCATTCTTTTTGAAGAAGAGCTTGAGGAAGGATCACTCTGCCATCCTTTGCTTGAAGGAGCAGGGGATTCTTCTGAATGTCTTCTTGTCCTGGAGACGCTGCGGGTCATCGGACATTGGACATGGATTTTTATTGCTCACTTTTGGCGCCTTCTGGTATTTCCAACCATATGGACGGCAACAACTTGGTTGGGTCTATCTTTTTCGACCCATTTGGGAGAGACTTGAAGTGTAGGAGGCTGGCTCCTTTGCTTCTCTAGTCTCTTTTGTCTATACGACATGCGGCGGCGTATGCGATGAGCAATTTGAGCTTCGGTCAGCTCTGGCTGGGCTTTGACAATGAAGGATGTGCTCCCTCGGGCGCAGCAGCCGAGCCTGTCTTCTTTGTAGTTGGGTAAGGACAGGACGCGAACCTTGTGCTTCGCCTGTTGCAGCGAAGATTTGAATTTTTGGAGTTCAGCCCCTGTAGAGATGAAGGGTCGAACTGCAGGTTTGTAGGCCTTAGCAGGTGCTTGCGGAGGCCTTGTGATGCATGACTTGATTTTGGGCTTGTAGGAACAAGTCGGCTCATGCTGGGTTGACTTGGGAGTCGGATTGGAGATGGGTCTCTCCTCTTTCATGTAGGCAAGAGGGTAGAACTGGTTCTCCTTGAGTGGGGCCAGGAATGCTGGCTTAGTGGATGTTTGGGACCTTCTCTGTTTTGGTGAAGGTCTTGGGGACCAAGTCTTGGGATAGACATGGTCGTTTTGTTGGTCGAGGCTTCGTGGGGCTGCCACGGGCTTTGGGCCTTCTGGTGCTCGCCTTTGGTGTCACGGTAGTGACACGTTGAGAGGCGAGTTTCTACTTCTTGGAAGGAGCAGTTTGTTCCTCGGGAAGTGGGAATGGTCCCAGCATCCCAAAGACAATAGTCCGGGGAGTAGAGGTCGACCTGGAGCTTAGAGAGTTGCCAAGGGAGTTGACGCTTCTGCAGCTGATGGGGCGCTTGTAGGTGCGTTTGCTTCTGTTGAAGCATGACTTGGTGCTTGCTTTCATCGAAAGTAATGGTAAGCGATGCTGCCATTGTTAGTTTTTTTCAAAAATTTCTGAAACAAGACCACATCCATTAGTAAGCACAAGAATATAATGATCATAAATGGGAAGTCCTATGGTTTTGTCTTTTCAAATTGCTCGAGGAAGATGACCCAAGCAATATGAAGAAGGCAAAAACGCCATAGAGGGTACAATTGTTCTGATCGCATGTATGGTAAGCCCAGAATGAGCGTTCCAGTGACTGCTAGAAACAATTGTGAACTTAAATTCGACTTATCGAGAAGCAGAGCTTGCTCGAGGTAAGAAGAATATAGACCCTGAAAGGGCGTACTAGTACCGCTAGACACAAATGTTTTGAGACCGCATCCATGAGATGAGATTCTCTGTTTTGAAAGGTCAAGTTGGATTCATCAAAGAGAGCGGATGGTAATCCGATCTGAACACGGGCTCAGCGATTTCCTCGAGCGTCAGTGCTCAGAAAGAAATGAACCATAATTTCTCGGATCTGAATCCAAAAATGACGAGTTTTTTTTTTTTTGAAAGGCCATATCGGGTTCATCAAAGAGAGCAAAAGGCACTCCAATCTGAACACGGGCTTCGCGATTTCCGCGAGCACCAGTGCTCAGAAAGGAGAAGACCAAGATTTCTCCAATCTAAACCCAAAATGATGGAAGTTTTTTTTTTTGAAGATTTTTTTTCAAGATTTTTTTTAAAAAATATCTTTTTTCTTTTTTATTTTTATTTATTTTTTAAGATTTTTTTTGAAAATTTTTTATTTTTTATTTTTATTTTTATTTTTAAAAATTTTATTTTTGAAAAAATAAAATTTATTTAAAAGACGAGAGAGTATACATAGGCCTCCTAACCCAGTCTTATGAAATCTCGATTGATAGAACTGCCCCCAGGTAATGGTAGGATTACTTAATGAATCCGTTTGGAGGACCCTTGCCTAGAACAGTCAAGTAGTCTCCACACTCTGGACAAGGCTTTTCTTGAATCAACCATGATCAAAGAACGCAGTTGGTTTAACCTTAGTGGTCTATGTCTTTTTTTTTGTTTATATATATTTTTTTAGATCTTTAATGAACTCATCAAAGAGAAACGATGGCCCAAAACCTTAGTCGAACAGGCTCAACATTTTTGCAAGCACGATGAACGATAGGAAAGGATCAAGGTTTCTCAATTTTGAATCTAAAATGAAAAATCTGATTTTTTTTTTGTTTTTTTTTTTAGATCTTTAATGAACTCATCGAAGGGAAACGATGGCCCAAAACCTTAGTCGAACAGGCTCAACATTTCTGCAAGCACGATGAACGATAGGAAAGGATCAAAGTTTCTCAAATTTGAATCCAAAATGAAAAATTTGATTTTTTGTTTTTTTTTTGTTTTTTTTTTAGATCTTTAATGAACTCATCGAAGAGAAACGATGGCCCAAAACCTTAGTCGAACAGGCTCAACATTTCTGCAAGTGTGATGAACGATAGGAAAGGATCAAGGTTTCTCAATTTTGAATTCAAACTGAAAAAAATCTGATCTTTTGTTTTTTTTTTTTTTTTTTTTAGATCTTTAATGAACTCATCGAAGAGAAACGATGGCCCAAAACCTTAGTCGAACAGGCTCAACATTTCTGCAAGCGTGATGAACGATAGGAAAGGATCAAGGTTTCTCAATTTTGATTTCAACTAAAAAAAATCTGATATTTGTTTTTTTTTGTTTTTTGTTTTAGATCTTTAATGAACTCATCGAAGAGAAACAATGGCCCAAAACCTCAGTCGAACAGGCTCAACATTTCTACAAGCGC
Organism: Litsea cubeba; assembly: GCA_012931725.1. Classification (NCBI taxonomy): domain Eukaryota; kingdom Viridiplantae; phylum Streptophyta; class Magnoliopsida; order Laurales; family Lauraceae; genus Litsea; species Litsea cubeba. Next base: position 97,903,931 of record CM022946.1, on the reverse strand, counting down.
GATGAACGATAGGAAAGGATCAAGGTTTCTCAATTTTGAATTCAAACTGAAAAAATCTGATTTTTTGTTTTTTTTGTTTTTTTTTTTTTGAGATTTTTAATGAAGTCATTGAAGAGAAACGATGGCCCAAAACCTTAGTCGAACAGGCTCAACATTTCTGCAAGCGCGATGAACGATAGGAAAGGATCAAGGTTTTTCAATTCTGAATTCAAACTAAAAAATCTAATTTTTTGTTTTGAAAAGAGAAATAGTGGAAATAAATTCAAAGAATTAGAAATTTCCAAAAAATCTCATCTCATTTTTTTAGATGCGGAATCCAACATGGCCACCAATCAAAAGGTAGCCAAAGAATCAAGAAAAGAAGTATAAGCATAGAGCAATAGCTATGATATGCAAATATTTCATTTCTAGCATCGTGTTCTCAGATGAACGGGTCCCACCGGGTGTGCCAGCTTGATGGACCGCGCTTCTGCCTGGTTCTACCGAGGTCGGCGGACGTGGGAGTTCGTAGGGTCCGACCCTTTCGTAACCGGGGGGCAAAGGCGTGCATCAACATTTTTTGTGTGGGTGTGCCAGATTTTCTATTTTTACTTGGAATTGCAAGTGGTGATCCGGAGATCAACCTTCGCAAGTAAAAAGGAAATCAACTTCTTTCAAGCTTTCCATTGCACATATATTTAAGAAAAGAGACATTTTCTTGATTTGCCGTGAAAGGCGTTTTTTTTTGGCATTTATAGCCGATTTTGGCGTTTATAGATGATTTTTTGGCGTTTATTAGCCGATTTACAATTCTTATCAATAATGAAATACAAGAGTTGTGATTTTTGTCTCTTTAAAAAAAAATACAAACTACAATGAAAAGCAAGAAAAGGAGGATCTAACTTCTCAGGAGATTGTGGGGGACCCATTCAGATTGATGGTCGTAAGCCATATGTGGACTTCGCCATCATCCATGCAGATGAGAATAGAGGATGCTATTGATTCGTTTGGCTTGGCTATAACCTCAGGCTTTTAGAGGACAAAGACCAAAGGAGGTCTTATATCTAATAAAAAACTAAGTAGACGGGCTAAAAGGCCGCGTCTAAGCCATTGGAGGCAGAAGGAGAAGGCAAGGACCTTGGGAGGGGTACCCCCGAAGGGGGACCTTGGGGGGGGTAACCCCAAGGGACTTTGTCACCTTGTAGCAGTGGTCGGTGTAGGATTTCCGCAGAGTTTTCTCTCTTTGATGCCTTTTTCTGTCTGAGTTTCCGGATTTTCTGCAGTCTATTGTTTGTTTTCTCTCCGTTCGTGCTGTTTGTGCTCTCTGTGCTCTCTGTGCTGTCCGTGCTGTCTATTTCTTCTTGGAGAGCTCTCCTATTTATAGGCTTTTAGGTAGCCATTTAGGAGGGTTTATGAGCTTTAATTGTCATAAAGCTACATATTACAAGATTGAATTCTTTATTTTGTAACTCCTTTTTCTTGGCTTCTGATTGGCCAGAGGAGATTAAGGGCATTTAATCGCCTTTAATCGCCATGATGGGAGGAGTTTCATGGGTTAAATGACTTGAATCTCTTGACTTGTAACTCCCGAATGCTTGCTTCTGATTGGTCCGTCCAAATAAATGGATTAATGACTGTAATAAAGCTAGTCAATTAATCGCATTAAGTGGACGCCGAGCAGTTGAAGAGTCGCGGGCCGTGCCGCGTCTTTTGGATTCTTCTGGCGATGACATCAATGGATCTTCATGTAGATCGTCATCGGATGACCATGTAACTTCAGGTGTTGGTTGCCAGCAGCGGGTCGGTGCCATCTATCCTGTCGATTTCTCTATCGGTCGAGTAGAAAGCAACACTTTTTTTTGGTTGACTAGTTGGCGATCAATGTTGATTTCGATACTCTTGATGATTGACACTTGTTTTTGACGGATGTCAGAGGATTTGGTGTCTCAAAAGTATGAAATTTTGAAAATACCAGAGGCCGGATGCTTCGAATCACGAAAAACGGTGAAAAACGGGGTTTCCGGGGCCACCGGGCGATCCTGGGCCCCAGGGTCGCCGGCGACCCTAGGGGGTTTTTTCCCCTTTTTGTCCCGTTTTGTGCTCGTTTTTGCTGTTTTTCGTTTCTTTTTTTCTTCTGTGTTTTTCCTTGATATTTTTTATCATTTATTTGGCCTGATTTTCCTGTAGAAAATCTGATGAGAATCCTTGCATTTCATTTTGCAAAGTTTCCAATTTCTGAGAAAGCCGAAGACTTTGTCGCGCAGAGCTGCCGATTTTTTGTCAGAAGCTAAAAACGGGGCCAAACGATGTCGGAATGACCTGAAATTTGGGGTGAAGCCTGCTGAGCAATAAATAAGATCAACCATAGGATTTGTTTGAGTTTTGAAACCGTTTGGGGCCCTATCACCAGAAGACTTGTTTTTGTCGCGATGAAGATGTCGTGGCTTGATGTGCGGTCAGCCAATGTCCGATTGACTTGAAATTTGACAGGGAACCTATTTGGAGTCATTTTAAGATGATCTATAGGCTCTGTCTTGGAAACCAAGGTCCTGGGGAGCTTCGCCGCCTAGAGGCCTGATTTGGCTTCTGAGCGTCAAAGTATGGTCAAATGTTGACGAAATGACCTGAAATTTGACGTGTAGCCCTTTGTAAGCATTTTGATGCCGTCCATGTGCTCTATCTGATGAGTGATGGCCTCGGTGGTTCTCACCGCCGAGAGGCTTGATTTAGCTGTTCGAGGGTTGATGTAGGGTCAAACGTTGTCGGTTTGACTCGGAACTTGACGTGGAGCCTTTTGGATATATTTTGAGACCATCCATCGGCTCTGATCGAAGATTTGGTTTCTCCGATGCTTTTGCCGTCGGGAGCTCCTTTTCAGCTGCCGGAGAAGTGAAGTTAGGCCAAATGATTTTGAAATAGCCTGAAACTTCTTGTGTACTCCTCTTTTGGCTGTCTTGAAGGATTTTGCAGTTTTTGTTTAATTCTGACAAGATTTAATTTTCTGGAAGTAGCATTGCCTATTTATGGCAAGTTGCGACTTCATGTAACTCTTTGAATCTTGAAGAGGCAAAGTGACATTTTTAGTTGTAAACAAAGTCGTTGCCAAGTGGGCTGTAATAACAGAGGCTCGCGACTGGGAGAGTGCTCTGATTCGCCGGGTTGCAGATGCCGATCGAGTTCTTGAAAGGAAGTTTCAAGAGAAACAAACAATGGCAAACTGCTCGGGATAAGCTTCCCGGTGTGAAAGAAGGGTTGCAGCCTTCTCCAACATCTCATGGCAAGTTCCTTAAGAAGCGTGCCCTGGAATCCCTGACAGCTGAGGCCAAAAGTTTGCTTGAGGAGCTGAAATCTTGGCTGGGGACCATTTTTGGTTGAGCTCCTGATTTTGTAGCCGAAACTATCATTCTTTCTCCTTTTTTTTTTGGTACCATATGTATTTTTTTTGTACTCTTTTTTTTTGTAGTGCTTGTGAACACTTTCTTTTTTGGTACCGCACGTATTTTTTTGGTACTCTTTTTTTTTGTAGTGCTTGTGAACACTTTTTTTTTTGGTACCACATGCATTTTTTGGTACGTACTTTTTTTTTTGTTTTCCCTACGCTCACTTAAATCTTTTTGAGATGAAAGTAATTGCCAAAATGGGATTCTTTTCTTTTTGTTTTCCCAACGCTCACTTAAATCTTTTTGTGATGAAAGTAATTGCTAAATGGGATTTGAATCAAAAGCTTGTCATTTCGTGAAAATCTTTTGTCAAATGATTATTTTGGCATGGGAGCCAGATTTTTGTTTTGCGGCATTGATAGCCGGTTTGTTTCGTGGCATTTATAGGCCTGTTGGGTGGCATTGATAGCCGGTTTTTTTGAAAGCCAAGTTTTGGTTGGTGGCATTGATAGCCGTTTTGTGGCATTTATAGCCTATTTTGGTGGCATTTATAGCCGGTTTTGGTTTGTGGCATTGATAGCCGGTTTTTGGTGGCATTTATAGCCTGTTTTGGTGGCATCTATAGCCTGTTTTGGTGGCATCTATAGCCGATTTTTGGTGGCATTTATAGCCGGTTTGGTTTTCAAAAATGCAAGTATCGACTAAAAGTCGCCTCCCCTGCTGAATGGTCTTGCAAGTATCGATGGAATGTCGCATCCTTGCTCATTTGGTTACGAGTATAGATGGAATGTCGCATCCTCGCGGATTTGGGTGCAAGTATCGATGGAATATGGCATCCTTGCTTTTCAAAAATTTTGGTTTTGCGGGTACTGACTTGATGTCGTTTCCCTACGATTTTTGAAATTTGTGGTTTCTCAAACCTTTGGGTTATGGATATCAACTGAAATGTTGCGTCTCCAAGGGTTTTTATGTTTTTTCGAACTTTTGAAATTTGGGTTGTGGATGTCAACTGAAATGTTGCATCTCCATGGTTTTAGATTTTGTAAGTATCGACGAAATGGTCGTTTCCCTACTATGTTGGAAGTGTAGAACGGGGTTCTCATGCTTCCGATTTGTGCGAGTATCGACTAAGCGTCCTTCCCCGCGTTTTTTGAAAACCATTTTTTTTTTTAAAGACACGAGGGTCATAAGTTTTGACCGAAAACCATTTAGGCAGTAAAAGGCAGGGTGGACTAGGGTGGAAATCCCTCAATCCGGATTTTGTTTCAAACCATGAACTTTGGGTTCAAGGGTTGAAAATTTTTGTCAAGTTAGGGAAAGGTTCCTAAACTTGGATTTTTTTGAACAATGGAATGATGAAAGTAAGCATTGTTTAAATTTCTAGAAATTTCAACATTTGATATGAAAATTCTAAAAAGATTGGGTTTGACGAGCATGTACTTGGAAACCGGTTTTGGTCATACAGGCATTGCTCTTACCCAGTTAGGTAAGTCTTCAAGGGTAGTACCGCTTTAAGAACTTACCGTTGATGGGCAGCATACATCTATCACCCTCCATGTTTAGGAGTGTGTATGCGCTGTTGGAGAAAACCTTGTCGATGACGTAGGGTCCCTCCCATTTTGGCTCAAATTTGCCTTTGGACTTGTGAGCGAAGACCATTGGTCTTTTTACCGTAAGAACCAAGTCACCCTTTTTGTAGGCGCGTTGCCTGACCTTTTTGTCGAAAGATCCTGCCATGCGTGCTTGGTAAAGTTCAATGCTTTGTCGAGCTTTGAACCATCTCTCATCGAGATTGTCCATCTCATGGAGTCATAATTTGACATTGCTTTCTTGAGTCATGTCATTTTGCGAGGATACCCTCAAAGAAGGAATTTGTACTTCCAAGGGTACGACAGCTTCATATCCATAGACCAAAGAAAATGGTGTACTATGGGTTGGTCCTCGAACGGTGGTTCGATAGACCCACAAAGCTTCAGACAGTTTGTCGCTCTAGTATCTTTTGTGACTAGAGACCATTTTTTGAGGATTTTGCAGAGCGTCTTATTGAAAGCTTCTGCTAATCCATTTGCTGCGCCGGATTGTATGGAGTTGCAGGATAGCTTTAGATTTTGTATTTGTCGTAGAACCTGTAGAATCGATGATCCCGGAATTATGGTCCGTTATCATGGATGAATCTTTTGGGTATGCCGAAACCACAAATAATGTTGGTGCGCAGGAATTGAAGGACTGATGAGGTCTTCATTTCGTTGAGCGCAAATGCTTCTGACCACTTGGAGAAATAATTCGTAGCGGCGAAGATGAAGCGATGACCTTTGCTTGAAGGGGGAGAAATAGGACCTATGATTTCCATACCCTAGGCTTCGAAAGGCCATGACATCGCTGTAGGATGTTGCCATTCTGGAGGCATGTGAATGTAATCTTCATGAACTTGGCATTGTTGGCAGCGCTTAGCAAATTGCATTGCGTCAGCTACCATGGTAAGCCAGCAATAACCTAACCTTTTTATTCGATCATAGAGCTTTGGACCAGCCTGATGAGCTCCAGAAAGACCAGCATGAACTTCTTTGAGTGTTTCTTCAGCCTCTTGTTGTGATAAGCAGCGTAGAAGTACTCCATCGAAGGATTTCTTGTAAAGAATTTTTGAAGGAATATCCAAATGAAAGCTTGGAGTTCACCTTTGGATGCTTTCCCGTTCTTTTGGATCTTCAGGTAGGATTCCGAACATAGTGTAATCAATGAACGGATCCCTCTAGTCGCCGATTGAAGGTTGAAGGATAGAGATCCGACTTCCAACCACTCGGTGGCATTCAACCACTGCTTGGTGTGTGTTAAGAGGAGGAAGGATTCTTCTTACGCACACTGTGATTTGCATGTTTTCCCCTTCCTGGATTGCCATAGATGCGGCAAGTCCAGCCAGGGCATCTGCACGTATGTTTTCACCTCTACGAATGTGGGTGATGTGACAGATGTCAAACTTTTGCAAAAGCGATTGTGCCTTGTTGTAGTAAGGCAGCAGATCAGGCTTCCTGACTTCAAATTTCTAATTCATCTGGTTGACGATCAGTTGAGAGTCTCCAAAGACTTCCTGCATGGTGATACCGGATTTGATGGCGAGTTCCAATCCTAGGATCAGAGCTTCATATTCAGCTGCATTGTTTGTGCATGGTTCCAGTAGCGAGAAAGCGTGTGGAATCATGTATTTGTCGGGGCTAACAAAGAGGATGCCAACTCTCGAGATCAGCTGTATTTTTTCATTTGTCTTGGTTGACCGTCAAAGTACATGTCCCAGGAGGCATTTTATGAGAAAGTCTCCACATTGTAGACTGGTTCGTCTAGGAGATCATCTCTGAGTGGAGAATCTTTAGGCAATGGATGCTCTGCGAGGAAGTCCGCTAGAGCTTGCCCTTTGATTGCTTTTTATGGTACATACCTAATATCAAATTGTGACAGAAGGATGGACCATTTTACCAGTCGGGCATTGAGAGAACCTGCTTTGTGACAAGGACCTTCAAGAGGATGACCTTTGAGACTAGGTAGACCGTGTTGGAAGCAAGTAGTGATGCAGCTTTTGTACGGCGAACATCACTGCAAGACATTCTTTTTCGACTGGAGAGTAGTGATGCTCTGCACCTACTAGCATGCTGCTGAGGTAGTATAGAGCAGCTTCTTTTCTTTCATCATTTTCTTGTGCAAGCAGAGCGCCCAGAGAGTGATCAAGGGATTTTGTGTACAAGATGAATGGTTTTCCAGTGGTAGGAGCAGCTAACACTGGAGGTTTTGTCAGGTATGACTTGTTATCTTGGAATGCAGCTTCACAGTTAGCACCCCAGGCAAAGTTTACACCTTTTTTCATCAACCGGGAGAATGGACGACATTTCCCCGAAAGATTGGAGATGAACCGTCTGATGTAGGCCAATCTCCCTTGAAGCCCTTTGAGTTCTCTCAAGGTTCTTGGAGAGGGCATTTCTAGAATGGCTTTGACTTTTATGGGGTCAAGCTCTATTCCAGCTTTCCGAACTAAGAATCCAAGGAACTTACCCGACGAGACGCCGAAGAAGCATTTCAGAGGATTCATTCGCAGTTTTTGTTTTCAAAGCCGGAGGAAGACTTCTCGAAGGTCTCTGAGATGATCTTCTTTTCTTTTGCTTTTGACGGCGAGGTCATCAACGTAACATTCGACTGTCTTGTGCTACATATCTTGGAATATCTTCATCATAGCCCTCTGATATGTGGCACTAGTATTTTTCATACCAAATGGCATGACAGTGTAGCAATACATGCCAAATGGGGTCCGAAAGGATGTATGTTTTTCATCTGCAGGATGCATCTTTATCTGATTCTAGCCAGAGAAACCATCTATGAATGTCATTCGCTCGAATCCACAGGTATTATCAATCATTACCTCTGGTATGGGGAGCGGAAATTCATCTTTAGGTCATGCGCCATTTAGGTCTCTATAGTCAATACAGACCCTGATCTGCCCGTTTTTCTTTGTCATGGGCACAATGCTGACCAACCATTGAGGATGCTGTTCCTCACGGATGAAGCCGACGCTTTTGAGTTTTTGAACTTCTTGCTCAATTTTATCCATCACATTTCGACGGAATCTTCTTTGACCCTACTTGACAAGCTTGATGTCTTCTTGAAGATTGAGTTTGTGGGCTGCTATTTTGGGGTCTAAACAAAGCATTTCAGCATAAGACCATGCAAAGCAATCGATGAACTCACGAAAAAAGGCGATATACTCGGGTAACTCATCATCCTTTATATTCTTGCTTATTAATACAGGACGTGCGTTTTCTGGTGTTCCCAAGTCTATCTTTTGAACAGGATCTTCTGTTGGAAGGTTCGAAGGTGGTTCCTCCACATTATTTTTGGAGGCTTCCAGCTCAACGAAACCTTCTGGGGGTTTCAAGGGCATTTCCAGCCCAAGGTTTGTTCCTTTCCACGGGTCTTCTTGATCGGCGATTTTCCCAAGGCTTGCTATGAGATGATCCCAGTCGCCTGTTGAAATCGTGTCAAAGTAGGCTACTTCTTTTGGAGATGAGGGTTCTTCTGGGTCAGAAGACCACACGTCTGTGCCATCGGACAACTCCTCTTCATTGTCAGAGAAATTGTACCAATTGGATGAGCTTCCTGGATCTTTGTCAGGTGACTCATCGAAGAGATATCCAGGGAGATCGATGTCTTCATGGACTTGAGATGTTGAGGCTTGGTTAGTAAATTGACTTTTAAGCCTTTGTGTCAACTGTCTCAGGGCAGTGTCGGGATCATACCTAACCTGTGTGAAGATTTCTCTACATAGCCGTAGAGTCTCCAATCTTCTAGCTGGCTTTTGGTCAAGACGGGCCCCAATGGCATGAGAATACCGCGTCCTTCTCCCAACCGACAGGGTTTTGAGCGTCATAGCCCATTTTCTTCATAATAGCTTGTGCCACAGAACTATATAAGGATAGTTGAGGCATACCTTTATTTCAGAAAGGTTCACGAACGGAGTTTGATGAAGAGGCATCTGATCTATGGAAGAAGATCAGTTTTTCC